>PVLD010023279.1:0-27721 GCA_004027595.1 Dinomys branickii | reverse complement strand
CCGAGCGCTGGGATTACAGGCGTCTGCCACCACGCCCAGCATGTCTTACCCTTCTCCCAGAAACAGTCTGCTGCTGTATGAAACATGGCTGGGGCTGGCGTTCATACTTTTAGATGCTGGGGGCTTGGGGTTGTCTTAGTTTACTTGCCCTTTCCCAGCTAGTTGCAGATGCAGTGGCCTTCCTGCCCCTCCCTTAGGGGCAGGACTCTTCTTCCCTGTTGGCTTCCTTGGACAGGTCACCAGTGCCTTGAGAGCAGCACTGTTTTGGTCTTCCACCGCCTCCCTACTCCCCTGTGCAACCCCTTCTCTGCCATGGACGAGGTTGGAGAAAGGTTTTGGTGTTTCTGCACCTTTCTCCAAGGATGCTGGGTACCTCTCCTGTGTGAGCCCCACAGCTGACACTTCTTAGGACTCTCCAGCCTTTTCTGTGAGCCTCTGGTAATGATTGTGTAGAAAAAGCCTGCAAGAGGGTGCAGACTCCAGCAGTTTCTGTAGCGCGCCCCACCCCATTGAACTTGCAGCCCACATTGTCCCTTTACTAATGACCACCTTAGCTCAGTGTGCTAGTGCTCCTTCTGCCCTGTAGAAACCTAACATGCTCAGCTTCAGTTAGCCACTCTTCAACCTGGGCTTTCCAGTGTTGGGTTTTTTTTAAAGTCATAATTTGTATTTAATCGGGCTTACTTTCACTGTAAGAGTGGTGGCAGTGTTTCTCCTTGCTCTGCATCTCACAGGGCAGGGTATTGTTTTGTTTTTTTAAGTGACTTAACAAGGGTTTACCAAGTGTCACTTTGGCAGGTGTCATTGCAACCAGTCAACTCTTGTACTGAATAAACTTCATAAAACTGTCACTTTGTATTTTCTGTAATATTATCTTACAAAATTTAATGAAAACATATACAATTTGTAGTCATACTGTATTTAAATAATTGAACTGGTAAGTGGTTAATATGTAAAGTATACACTGCTGAATTAGAGACAGTATAATTTTAAAGCCATAGTTCAAAAAATAAACTTTTAAAAATTTTATCTAGTTCACTTTTACTTATAAATTTTAAGGCTGAGTACAAAAAGTTTGGAAAACAGAAAACTCTAAGAGTTTTCTTTTTTGCATATTCATTTTAATGTTTACATGACCATATTTTTAAACTTCTCATTCTCTCTCTGCTTCTCACATTAATCAGTAAATACATACTTCATAGTCTAGATTCATAGACCTTTTCAGACTCTGCCCTGTGGGAATAAATGGTGAACGGTAGGCAGCTTCCGCCACTCTGTAGTTTGGGACATAAATCACAAGGGCACGTTGTTTCTAATCCTCTGTCCTCCTCCTGTCCCTGTTCAGCATAGCTCTTCTGAGCCAGAGTGCTCAGCCCAGTCTTGCAACGCAGTAGTGAGGGCTGCTCTGTTAAGTTTCTTTTTCATTTCCATGCGACCTGGTGAGGCCCTAGGGGCTGTGCTGGCCCTAACTGCCCACCTTTATCTTCCAGCCATCACATTACAATATTGGGACTGGAAGAGCTTTCTCATCTTTGGTCACACTCTGGTTACTTGTTTAAAAAATGATTTCTCCAAATGTTTGTCACTTCTGACAGATTTTCACATTTGTTTCCCCATTTCAAAAGCAGAATCAGAAAATAAGAACCTCTATGGGAAGGGCCCTGCTTGCAGCATGAAGGCAGGGCACATTTTACCTGGAAGTCCCATTACTGGGTGGCATCCTACAGCTTAACATAAGAGGTATGCTAAACCCAGTGGCCCGTGGAAGAGCACTTTGTTGTTGAACAGTTTGGGGTCTCAAAAGAACCCAATTTGTTTGAAATATAAAGAAAGGCTCTTCCGAGGCCAACTAAAAATAGATTTCCTAAAGCACAACAGAAGTGTTCTTTACTGACTATTGTTAAGGTAACTGGTAACTCGTGGTATAGCCTGTGCTGAGCATGCTCAAAGCCATGGAATCAATGCCCAGCTGGAAAAAAAAAAAATCAGGCTACAGCCTTGTAATCAGAAAGGAAAATGAAGCCAGCATAGTGGTACACACCTAGAAAGGCCAGCATAACACCTTACCCATCCATTGAGGCTGTATTTTTTTGGCTGGGCGTCAGACGCAGGGCCTCAGGCATGCTATGCGTGGGTTGTACCACTAAGCTATGCCCCTAACCCAAAGTAGTGATTTCCAATAATTTGCTATCAGTGAATTTCTATTAAGTTCAGGTCATTTTATTATACCTAATGGTTCACTTAAATCATGTGTTACTGCTTCAGAAAGTAAATATTAAATTTTGATCTATAAATACTACATTTTAAGGATTTCTTCAAAGGTAAACTACACTTATCAAAAGGCCATTTTCTATGTATAAAGTCACATTAAAAACTGAACTTAGGGAATTTGGAATTTAAAATCATTGTAATTGTGTGAAACTAAAAGGTCTTCATGGTGAGAATGAATAATAATGCCAGGTACTTCACTAGCTTTTTATTTTTTTAACTAGTTTGCCTCCCATCCCTTTAGATGCGGGGATCTTGCTTCATTGTCTTCGCTTCTGTCCCCCACATCTGCTTGTCCTCTGTTAGTCTCTTGAGAGCAAAATCCTCCAAAGACTACCAACCGCAACTCCTCTGCTTCCTTTGCTGACTGACTGAAAGGGAGAAACCTGAGTGGATGGCTCAGAATTGTAGAAGTGGTAAAGCACTTGCCTTACATGCACAGCCCCCTACCCCAACACACACACACACACACACACACAGTCATCGTGGAATTTTCTTTCTCTTTCTGAGAGAATCTACCTAATTTTAAGCACTAAATAACATGTTCTCAAAGAAAAAAACAAATGACTATTGGTTTTAAATTGCCAGGTTTTATTAAGATATTGGCAAAAATTTCAACATACTCTTTACTTGAATGAACAGCTTAATAAATAAAATATGATTACAACTGAACTCAAAGGTGATCTGTAGAGTGGGTTTGTAGATTGATACATTTAGTTGGTAAGAAATGATTCACTTCACTCCCTTCACTCCATAGAGAATTCTTTGCAGAGAAATGTCATGAACAAGAGAAAGCCTGTCTCAGCAAAGAGCACCTGGAAAGTTTACAGTGATGTATCTGGATTGTCTAATACATCAAAGTCAGAACATTTCCTTTTCTTAAGCAACTGCTGTGTCAGTCTGGAGTCTCTTATTCTATTTGATAATTTCTAATTAGTACAATAAATAGTCATTGAAATAGATAAAATGCTGCTGGAGGAAGTAGCAGTTATTCTTTAATATCATGCCCTTTGTTTGAAAGATGCTTATAATACTGGCAATCGTTTTGTTTCAAAAAAAAAAAAACAATCTTTTCACAGGTCAGAAGAGTGGGTACTTATCTCTTAATAGCACATGGTTTTTCAAAGGTGAAAAAGATTTTTTTTGCTAATTTATGACTCAAAAAACATCCAAAATTAAGGTGTGAACAAAATTCATAGTATCCCCTTTTATGGCCTTGCTAAGATGAGAATGATCATTGACTGGACAAATTGTTTAAAAAATTTAGATCATTTTCTCACCACCTCACCAAGCCTTTGATACGGCAGGAAGTACTTGAACCACAGCAGTTTTATCTGTAAACACAGAACTCTTCATGTGTCATTTCCATCTGCCCATTGATGTTGCACTTCTTTTACTGGCACAGTGTTCCAGCAATGGAGTGTGATTGTCCTGAAAATGCAGTGTTGATACTATACCACTATAAATATGGTTAGAGTTGACTTAGTATTGACATTGTCCTTAGAAAAGATTTACCTTCCAGAGTCTCCTAGTTCAATGCAACAGGAACTTTAATTGTATTCGTCAAGGACAATGGATGGCACTTCTAGGTAAAGAAAAGATATATACATATGTGTCTACCTGACCTCTGTAGTACAGACCTAATGGGATTAATAGCCCCAGCATTTGGTGCTGTAATGTTGCCTAACCTCAGATGTTCCCTCAAAAGTACACATCTAGAAAGTGAAAAAGGAAACCTTTGTTAGGGACTGACTCCCTTTGAAACTCACAGTGAATATACAAGGAGTTTGTAATAACTTCATTTGGTGAAGTGAAGTCTGTTTCCTAACCAATACTACACTTTCTTGTTTATATTTTACTATTCCTATTCTAACAAAACTTGGTTAGCAGGCAAACAAATTGATGCAGATCATGTTAAACTGAAAAAGGGATACTGCCACTCTTCAAGAATTGAGTGTAGAACTTTCACCACCACTAGATTACACAATGAGTAAAAGTACGAAACACATAATTCACAGACTATACCTCAGCATTAACAGTTAATATATAATATATACTTTTGTATCTGTCTATTTTTTACAATCACCAGGTACACCATCATTAAATACAAGTTACGATAATATGTAGATACCGTTAGTTAAAGGGTTACTTATTGCTTACGTTAGCAAGCAGCAAATTAAGGGCACAGGATTTGAACGGAAGGGAACTACTTTCTATCACCAGTGGCATTAAGATATAACACTGCATTTCACAAAGCACTGCTTTTTATCTAGTTTATAGAACCAAGAGCAGCATATATCAGACCAATAACCACTACCTTAATATTTATTCTAGAATTTTAAAGGACTTACCTTACAAATGGTACCTAACTACCCTATAAATATGCATGTTGTGAACAAATGAATAGGTGCTATTTTTTACAATATTGAGAGAACTACTTTATTTTCTAGAGAGGTAATGGTATGAAACACGGAGTTAACACTGCTCTCTAGTCAGATCTACACATCCCATACCTTAGAAATGGGTCCGTGTTTGTTCCAGTTTCATCCAACCATTTTTCCCCTACTAAAAAAGCGTATCACGTGCAGCCCCTTCCTTTTACCTTTACTCTGATCAAAAGCATTACCAACAGACAACTACAGAAAATTTAGTTTTTTAAGTAGCTACGCACTTTGGACTGTAATGTGTACCAATATTCTGCTGCCTCTGTTTCCTTAGATAACTTGATTTGAAACTGACACTGCATCGGAAGGGTTGTCAGCAAGATCTAGGCTCCCGACAATGACAGATATGAGTGAGGCCCATGTGTAGGGCAAAGAATCAGAGCGATGCAAAAAGTCTAATAGTATAGTTGGAGCCATGTTTTACTCTTTCAACTCTATGTCACAAGACTTGAGGAAAGAATGACTTCACAGTCAAGAGAAAAATACTGAAAATCTCTTACATCCAAATTTTAAAAAATAAAATCTGTATGTAGATTAATAATCAGATCATTACTAAGGTGAAGCTTTGTTTAAAAATCACTGGATATAGCTATACTGGCACCTGTAATATGCTGCAGTCGTCTCTCTTTAACCCTGCTTTGTCCAGGGGACTGAAGGTAATTGTACTGTCATACGAAAACATGATTAAGCAGTGGACATTTGTCAGCAGCAGCACTGAGTGCATCCAGCTGAGAGTGAGCAGTGCAGCGGGGCCACTCCTGTCCATTGGCATGGCTGGGCTGCCGCTGGCTAGGGAGGGGTGACGTGAAGACATTCGTGATTCTCAGAATCAAGGCTGCTTCACTGAAGGATAGTTTATTTGCTGTCTTTAGTGGAAGATATGCTTCTGGCTTGAAATGGCAGAAATAGCAAAAAACATGATGTGAAACTGTGAAATATAACTGAATATGAAATGAGAAGTATGTGTCCTGTTTCTACAGTCTGAATGTCCCTGTAGCAGGACTCTGGCTTGTCTTCCAGTTACAGCTGAACAGAGCTGGCCATCGGTAATCTGCACTCTCTGTGCAGTTGGCCTCTGGGTTCACTTTAGGCAGTATTTTTAGTCTCTTTCATACCAATTACTTCATTCCCTTGGGGAAAACAATTTTAGAGAAGTTGAAACTAGCATTCTTAATTCTCCAAAACCACTTTTTATGTTATAGTTGTATATGCCCATGCTGCCTGAACTTTAAAAAAAAAAGTAGAAAATATACAAATGCTATTTAACTTTCTTTTATAAATGGCATTTTGATTCTTGTATATTTGTACCCGACATCATCTCTGTTAAACCAGTTTTATTCCTGAGATGAAGGTACAGTGAAAAACACATTAGCATTATAGATTAAAACAGTGGTTTTCTAAAATGACAAATAAGAAAAATTCCACCAAAAGCACCATGACAGGTATGAAACTCCCAAATAACTACAACCCTAGGAAATATTTTTAATTCAAAAAATGTCCAGTCTTATGTTACAGGAAAAAAAATCAGTAAATTTTGACCATATCCTGCGTTACAAGTCTGAGACTATGACACTTACAATTAGCTTTCTACTTTCATTATCACCAGTTAAAACCCCTATGGCTTTTAGTCTTTTACCTACCCAGAACGGGGGAGAGGGATCCTTCACAGACCCTACAATCTTGAGAGGTTTCCCAGCTAAATTCTGCACTGACTTTTTCATAGATATGAGGCACGTCAGACCAGATTTCAACACTATACGTCCTGACTGAAATAGCTTCAAGCTTCCACCAGTGACGTGAAGGCATGGCCGGGTAGGGGCAGGGGGCAGGTTTAGAGACACATCACAGGGACCAGCTGTATAATTTTGCTAGTGAAACCGCCAATACTTTTTTTCACTTTTAAACACTATTTTGAGTTTCCTAGAGATCTATTTACATTTAAGAATTGAGCCATCCATGGATTTATATGAAGCACATGTGTTTTAGAAGTGTCTAACCTCGTTTCTACTCTGATAGTGGTGTTTTTAACTGAGGGAGAGCTAGCTAGCCTACCTTAATGAAAAAGTATTATATTTTACAGCTCCTGAAAACATCTGGGCTTGGAATATCATTACTCTTTCTGGCCTTCTTCATTGTGTTTTCACTGTACCCTTTCCAGCTGTTTTCCCTCCATGGGACAGAACTTCTTACCATCCTGTTTTTCTTCCCACTTCGAATAAGTGAGGTCAGGCTAATGCCTATTTTGGGGGACGGCTCTTGAGCAGAGAAAAATGAATAAAACTTTTGCCGCCTCTTGGAGTAGTAATGGTACGAATGATACAATCTAGAAACTCTTTTCCCCAGGGGTTTGAACTGTTCATTTTCCAACCCTGAACAGACAGGAGACAAAGTCTCCATTCTGTATATCTGCTGCCCTGTGGAACCCAAATTAAAAGAAGCGGAAAACTCCCCAGCACCATTCCATCCAGGCCATGATGATTCAACTGATTTTTCCTCCATCATTAGCTCATTATTAAGATGGGCTTTCTTTGGTGCACCAGGACCAAACATTTCAATTGATGGCAAAAACTGGGCACTGTGAGGTTTGCTTTCTTCTAATTGTGTGAGATCTAGGTAGCCTGGGTCTTCCAGCACGTTGATTTGGGACCCTGGGCTGAGGCTGGTTCTATCAGTGAATGAATCCACACGCCCTTCATAGCCTAGATCGGCTGGTGCTGAGCACTGGTGCTGCGGCCAAGGGCGTTTGCATTCTCCATGATTCTCCTTATCATCCCCACCATCTTCTTGCCCTCCTTGAAAAGAGTTCTCTGTCCAATCTGATTCCACACTAACATTTACAGCTTTGTTCATGTCCCTCAGGAATACCACAATAACAGTGATGTTATCACTTGACCCAGCATCACGAGCAGATGCCACTAATTTGTGGGCGACCATGCTGCTGTCTCCATTGTTCTCTTTCAAGTGGTCAGACACAACTTTCACTGCCTCATCAGGGTTCACGGTATCATAGAAGCCGTCACAGGCCAGAATGAGGTAGTCTTCTGTCCCATCCAACACAGTAGAGGCAGAGTCTGCATCCCCACAGATATATGGCTTATGTTCAGCATCTCCTGTGGGAATTTGAAAGTAGAGAGATGAGCAGGCAGACTTTGGCTTACTTGAACAGTTAGGATGTTTACGGCCAAGCCAGGCATGGAGGCACAAACCTATAATGCTGGTACTCTGGGAAGCTGAGGCAGAAGGACTGCAAGTTCAAGCCAAGCCTGAATTTAAGCAATTTAATGAGATCTTGTCTAAAAATTTTTTTTAAAATTGTTTTTTTTAAAAGTCTGGGGATATAGTTCAGTGCAAAGAAAGGCCCCTGGGTTCAGCATCCAGTAGCATGAAAGAAAAAAGGTTTATAGCCAATGTCATGACTGATCATAATTTCATAGAAAGAATTTATAATTTCAGATAAAACATTTTTAAATTCTCCGTTAAGTAGTTATTGCTTATGTCTTAATTCCAGTTGAATAATTACCAGTCATTTGGCTAAGTTCTTTGTCTAGCGGATACTCCGAAGCATGTGCCTCTGGCTGTCATTTAGGTTTACTGAGTATGACAGGTAGGGTAGATCTGAACTTGTTGCTGTACTAAAAGTTCATACCTACACAGTGGTTAGATTTTATTTAATTTCAACTTGAGTACAAATCCACTTGAAAAAACAAACTAAAGTCAGGCATAGTGGCGCACACTTGTAATCCCAGCACTCGGGGCTGACGCAGGAGGATTGGTGTCAGTTCGAAACCAGCCTGGGCTACAACCTGAGCTCAAGGTTAGCTTGAACTGCATAGTGAGACACTGTCTCAAAAAGACCAGACCAAAACTAAAAGTTCTGTTCATTCTCTTCATTAAACAATTTTTGTTGTGCCCTTATTTAGAAATAAAAAGTAGCTTCATGCTACAAGCACAGGAAGGTTTGCATTACCAAGGAATTTAAAGTATCAATTGTAAGTCCCTCAGGCTAGGAAATCTCATGTGGCTTATCCAAGGCTTCATATAGGGAACTAGAACACAGGTCTCTTGGGCCCTAATCTGCTTGGCTTTCTTTTTAATACTGTTTTGTTTTAACCTCTAGAGACAAAAAATACATGACCATTTTTCTCTTTAGAAATTATTACCATGTTCTTGATTTCTTCTTGTGTCTCTGATTAATGCCTTCTTCTGTTCTTACTATTCATCCACTCACTTATTAACAACTATGAGAACCCCCAAGGCCCTCCTAGGCCTTTCTCCTCTTTAGTTCATTAACTCACAGAATCACATTTGAGCTGGGTTTTGAAGTGAAAGTTATCACCAGGCAGAGGTCCTTCAGCATAAGTAAAGACGGAGGCCGCTGTTAAGGAGTGGTGTATAATAGAAACTGGACACCCTGGACCCACAGTGAACTGGGTTTCTGCCACCAACTGCTCAGATAGTTGATCGCCTGCAGTGCCCTTGGAACTTTCACATCCAGAACACTACAGGATATATTCATTGTTTGCGTACCTGGAGAGAACCTAACTGGTAGTGGTTAAGGACACAAGCACCGCTGTCACACCACCTAGTTCTAAATCTTAGCTTGTGACCTACACAAGCGTCATTAATTACTGTCCTTCCCACTCTGTCAGGAACTTTTTGACTAGGGGAAGATAAAACGAAGGTAAACTAATTTAAGTTATAGACTCTGTAGTCGTCGTTTTTTATCTGTTGTAGGTTCTCTTCTGCCCAAGAAAGATTTCAACATTTCACACCCATTTAATCTTCAGGCCCAGAAGTTTCAGTAGGACCCCCATGGATCACTCTCCTAGAACCAATATAGGCAATATGCACTACCTCTCCAGCAGGCTGTATGATTATCTACCAGAAAAAAAAAAAATTAGCCAGGTGTGATGGTTCACACCTGTAGTCCAGTATTAGGGAGGCTGGGGCAGGATGATCTCTGAGTTCGAGGCTAAGCTACATAGTGACTTCAAGGGCACCCAGAACTGCATAGTGAGACCCTGGCTCAAAAACAGAACAGAACACGACAGTTCCTCCATAGAATGGCTTAAGTTAGTATATCTGTAAGGCAGGATACTAGTCTTTTGACCCTTTAAGTCCTCAGCCCCATTTCTGTTCTCGAATGTGTAGCCCCCTCTCATTCAGCTATGCTCTTCCATTCCTGCACTGTTTCTGGTTATGGTCACACCGTCTTCAAACATGGTCTTGATTTCACGAACTTCACTTCTTTACCAGGCTGCCTCCCAACACCCTGTTAGAGATAATTAAAACTTCCAGTCATGGGATTGTACCGCCACCAGTCCACTTAATTCCCTACTCTCCCCGACTCAATTATCATTATTTGTTTAATTCCACCTCTAAAAATAAATGTGATCTGAGTCATACTGTTCCCAAAAGTCTTGTTTTAGTGCTACAATTAAAAGACTACTGCAACTGTTGGTTTGGAACAGAACATACAAAGATTTGCAGAGAGAAAATGCTGCCAAAATTCTGGCTTTTCACCTGCTCCACTGTTGGTGTCAGATTCGTGACATCTCGCCCCCAAATTTGGTAGGAGGGCGAATACCCCTTTCACGGGAGGCATGGCAGCAGCCTTGCGTCTTCAGCCGCCTCTCTCCATATGCCAGGAAGCATATTATGTTTCTGTCAACTTTAGATCATGAATCTGAAGCGTTTATGCAGAGAAACAACTGAAAAGCTTTTGATCTTCAGAGCTGTATCATTTATTGAATGTCCTCACTTCCTATACTGCCCTCAGGTTTTATGTTTTTTATTTTTTTGGTGGAGACTGACCGAATCCACTGCCCTTTTCCCAAGTCAGAGGTGTCTCTTCCTTTTGAAAGCGACCCTGTGCTGTTGGCCAGGTCCTTCTACTTCTGGCTACACCCCCATTTTCAGTTTTCCCTCTAATTAGTCTTTTTCCTATAAACACAAACCTAAAATCTCCTCCTAAAAACAGAAGCAATAAAAGCAACCTTCCCCCCACAAGCTCTTCCGTTAAGCGCTCACACTATCACCTCTCCCTCTCACAGTCCAGCTGCCCAGGACACTAGGTCTGTGTGTGCCTGCGTTACTGCCTTCTTCCTCTCCCTATTGTTTTCTAAAACCCAAGTAGTAGTTTTTCACACCTCCCAATCTAAAGTATTTCTTTCAAGTATCATTTATTTCCTAGTTTTTTAATTCCATGCTCTTTTAAACTCACTTTTCACTGGTCCTCTGTAGCACTCCACGCGGTAGGCTGTTTGCGCCTACAAAGCCTCTTTCCCTAAGCGTAAGATCTCACTGCTCAGCCTCTGATTGTTTCTTCATTTTCTTTGCTTAAATAATTCACTTAATAACACTTACCATTCATTGTGTGCTAAGAATGTGCCAGATGCGGCTTTAAGTGTGGTGCGTGTGCTACTCCATTTAATACAAAGACTTCCTCGGCTCGGTGCTGTGATTACTCCCACTTCACAAAGGAGCAAATAGATACCAAGAAGTGAAATAAATTTACCAAGGGCATATCCAGAGGCTGTCCACAGCATTATTCTCCCTAAAGTAATGAGCCTGTAGCATTTTCACAAACACATGCTCCTTGGGCAGCGTAGCCCATGCCTGCGTTTTGCTTCACAGTTAGCCAGCACCACTGCCAAAACAGAACGAGTTCTCAGACCTCTGTCTCCAACCTAGAACTCTCAGCTAAGCTCCAGGTCTGTATTTCCAACTATATGTTCTCTTCCAAGTCATCCCACAGGTACCCAGAATATCAAATATGTTCCAACAATTTATTATCTGTCTTCCCCACCCCCAAACTGCTGCTGCTTTATTACAAATGTTTTATCATTCCAGTGACAAGTCAGAAACCTAGACGCTCGCTTCCCCTGCCGTACAGCCGTTCCGTCTCACAGGTACACCTTCTGGATCCCTTTTTAGCCATCTCCATCACTGTAACAAGTGTATCCACAGCCTCCCCAGTGATCTCCCAGCTGCTCACTTTGTAGTCTAGCCCACCCACCTCTCTGCTGTACCTATAAATATCTCTGAATACAACCTGACCACGTGGCTCGTCTGCTTACTCTCCTGGGAAAGTCCAGCCTACTTAGCCTCGAGTGTGAAGCCCTTCACAGTCTGGTACAAACACTGTAAGTCTCAGCGTTCACCCTCACTCTAGCCTCCTCTATTTGTCACGCTTCCTAAAATGCCACCCCCTTTCCAACTCCCATGTATTTATATTCCTTTATGTACTTCGGATTTCCTTTCCTCAAAAGCCACTTCCTCTATGACATAGCTAACCTTATTAGACTGACTTTTTCAAGGATGTTCTGCTTTAGTGTCACCTTGTGTTCTATTTTTAGAATCAAGAAAAGAGGTATCCTCTAGGAAGTTTCGGTTCTAAAACATTAAAGATAACCCTCAGTTTTCTGACAGACAGGTGAGATCAAGAAAAAGAGGTCTTTAGTTAGTGTTGTCAAAAATAATTCTATCTAAGGATGTATTTTAGAAATTGGCTCTATTCCAGAGTTCCTGTTAACGCCCTCAGTGTCAGGTAAATCTCTCAGTTCTCTAGGAGCTGTGTGTGGAATCTCTCAGCTGTTTCTGCCTGAGCTTCTCCTGCTTGTATTTGGGCCACTGCACAGCTTGCTGGCACCTCCCCAAAGAGTTGGGGGAACTCGGGTCAGTGGGGAAAGAAAATCATTCTTCTCAGATTTTCTTACTATTCTGGAATTTTTTGGTAATAAACTAAATTTGGAAATGAGATGTGAACTCTATCCATGCTAACCCTAGGTCCACTTACTCCGTTTCTTCAGGGAGGCAAACACTAAGAATAACAGGACATGTTCATGTCACCAACGAAGATAGACACTGATTTATTCTTTTAAAAACCAGGAAGTAAAGGCAAATTAAAAAGCCTAGAATAAAGACCCAGGGCCCAAACCAAGACAAAAACAAATAGCTCAATTATTTGAACCTAAACCCTTGCATTTTTTCCAGTTAGCTGTTTTAGACAGTTTCACTGACTTTCACTTTCTTTTGAAAAATTTAAATCCTAAGGAGACAGGTTCTTCAAAACCCCAGGTTATCTGACAAATTATTGTAGTGTACTTCTTAAAAATAGTTTCCATATTAAAAAATACAATGATCCCTATGAATTCCATTATTTATATCATTTTGAAATTCATTTAAATGATACAAAGATACTTTTAAAATATGGCTAAAATATAAGGTGAACATTCCATTCTCTGGAAAATACTGATCCAAGTGAAATATGGCCACAAATGTAATGAAATGAGGATTGTTATGGTTTAAGGAGATTTGTATAGTAATAATTAAAAGCTATTGAAAAAAATACATATGAGCTAGTAAATTTGGCATTTCTTGTTATGGCTCCCTTTTTATCATGGAATTAAGCATATCAATAGGTGTCATTAAATAATTAAAAAGAGGCATATCCAGTTGCTATTTGAAACATACAATAAGCATTCTGATACTATAAATCATCTCAGGTTCCTGTGTTTCAGAGTTAAAGTGAGACAGTGTGCTAAAAGAGTACAGTTTGGAGAAACAAAATTAATTTGTTTTTCCTACCTATAGCTCTGGAGACTGACAGACTTCCATTGACCCTCCAGGCACCAAACCAGACTACACAACCTCCAAGGGCCTCAATTCGCTGCTTTTCATCCTAAACAGCGATGCAATAAAAAGAAGCAAATAACTGGATTCAAGATTTATTCATCTACTTTAGCAATTCACAACAACAGATAAAACACTCTCATCAGCTTCCTGAAAGGCTGTCTGTGCTCTTCCTTTGGAAGGTGGGCATAGTGGCTGAGATTAATGGCAATAATTGAGTGAACCCTAAGCAGTCAACTAGAAAACTGCCTTTACTGAGATGTGCTTTAATAGAAGAAACCATACTTACCTCTCTGTCTGGTTTATGTGGTTTCATTAGTTCAACAGCTTGGCCCTTTCTCACAAGCATAACCTGGGAATCACCCACCCAGGCCACGTGTAGCATGTTGCCTCTGATAAAAGTCACCACTCCTGTGGTCCCACATCTTAAGCTCTGAAAATAGTTGAAGCAATACTAGAATTAATGAAAATAACTAGACACCGAAATCTCATTGAGAAGCAATTTATAATAGAAACTTTTCATTTGGGAGGCGACTGTAAGGGATGATCAAAATATATGGTAAATGTTTGCATTATTTAAAGTTTATTATAGTAAAAGACACATTGCCCCTAACCCCTCCCCCATGCTTCAGAAACACCCACCCCCTCACCCTTTTGCTTTCTGAAGCAGTTCTGGAAGTCCTCCTGGTGAGTGTCTTTATGGTGAAGGCTGCTGCCAAGTGCCAGCCGACAGAAAGGGAGGCTTATGAAACATTGCTGTGTGTCCGCACCCACCTTCCTCACCAGATCGGCGCCATGTGACTTTTGGTTCTTTCCCAAAGTCAAAATGACCATGAAAGGTAAACATTTTGAATCGAACCTTCGGACACTGAGGCAGCTAAAGCAACACAAAGACACACTTGAAAGAGGCCGTCCAGAGTGCGTTAGGGAGTGGCAGGAGTGACGGGTCAGTGTGCTCCGAGCTGGGCGGGAGGCAGCCTTTGAGGGGAATTAGCGCTGCCGTGTCCTGCTGTTTGACTGACTGTTTGAGACAGGATTTTGCTATGTAGTCCAGGCCGGCCTCACTATGTAGCCCAGGCTGGTCTTGAACGCACAGTGCTCCTCATGCCTCAGCCTCCCAAGTGCTGGGATTACAGGTGTGCACCATCATGCCCAATCTACTGTTATAATTTTTAAAAAATTAAACATTTACTCATTGCATTTTTATCATACTTCATAGTAATACAGTTTCACAAATAGCAATTTTGTGTTTTTCAGTGTAGTCTTATATGTATGTATATAAGCACCTGATCTGTGACATATAAGACTGGGATGATTATGAATACCATTTTAAATATAGAATTTAAAAACTGGCAGGTTATGTGACTTGTCTGAGGGCAAGTAACTGATTATACAAAATAGAACTAAAATTCTTTCGTCTTTCAATTCATTGCTAAATCCACTAAATCAACCCTTGAATATTTCCACATTCTGATCTCTGTTTCACTACTGACCTGCTCTGCATTCAGTGAGATGTCCCAGACATACAAAATGATACACAAAGCATTTGCCTGGTATATAACACATGCTCCCAAGATAAGAGGCCAAGAGATAGTATGCGTTCCCTGAAGTACTAAGATACTTATACCTTTAAAAAGAATACCTTCCTTACAATATTTTTAGAAATCTTTGCTTTTGGAACATTGCATAAAGAACTAACAGCCTGCAATTTCACTGCAGTAGCTACCACTGACCTTACAGCTCTTGAACATACTATGCTGAAATGACATCTCTGTTTGACATGAGTCACCACCAAATGAGCATGACTTTCTGTTACTAAGGACCTGGCCTAAATTAGAACCAATGCGTCAGGGGTGGTAAAGGGCCTCCTGTATCCAATAAGAAAAACAACTTCTCATTCCCCATATAGGGAAAGTTTGTTATAAATCCTCACCCACCAATAAAATATCTTCCCATACAGAATGTTCAGAAAGTCAGCCCTCTAGAACACATGATAGAGACACTGCAGTGCATGTGCCCTGGAGAGAACAGGACGCAGGGCCGCCTCACAACCGGAATAGCTGCTTTTCCCCAGCAGTTAGCAGCACATGGAAGCACAGGAGTGAACCGACTGCTGAGACAAACCTGAATTACTCAAGGGAGCTGTTGGCACAGCTGAGAGACACCAGGACCCTGACAAGACACATGATGGGAGTGGGGAGGCCACAGTTTTGCAGAGACAGGAATAGGAATAAACTGGAGAATACAGATGAGAAGATGATTCTGTTTGTTTCTCAAGGGTGACTGCAGATCGTCTATCAGGAGTCCAGTCTTTTCCTCAGGTTGGAACTTTTTTTTTTTTTTTTTTTTTGTGGTACTGGGGATCGAACTCAGGACCCTGCGCTTGCTAGGCAAGCGCTTATTCCACTGAGCTATATCCCCAGCCCTCCTCAGGTTGGAACTTAAAAGCCAGCAGCTTCAAGAGAGAGCCAAGCAGAACACCAGTGCTGGTCAAGAGACTGGGAAGGTCTCAGGTCAAGAGCTGTATTTTCTTTTCTAGCCCTACTTCAAAGTATGTGCATATTAAACCAGACGGGATTGGAGTACAGATACAAAATATTTTTCTCAATACCAAATACTTCTGAATAACTTTGATTAATTCTAAGCCCTACTACTGCTTATGAAATCAAAGACCTGGTTTAAGTGATTATCTGGCCAACTACATTTTATTTATTTATGTTTTGGTACCAGCAGGTGCTGTGCCCCTGAGCCACATCCCTGGCCCTTCAACTCCATTTTAAAGAGATAAAGTTAAGCCTTGCAGCAGGAGTGTTATTTTCTGTATCTAATTCTGTAATTTTAAAAATTAAAAATTTTAAAATTTTAAAATTAAAAATCTTCCTGTTGGTGCTCAGTATGTGCTGATGCCCAGAATGATTTTTTTTTTAACTTATAGATTTATTATAGAGCCCTTGAATTTCATTCAGAGTTAAAACACTTAGGTCTGATTACCCTCAGCAATATAGCACATGAGTTCTGACTTTCCTTCCTGTTAAGAGAAAATCAGGGATCATCTAAGGATTCACTCTCCCCAAGGAAATTTTCCCTCAAGAGACACAGTATACACTGCCTACCCATTTAGAACCGAATGTATGGAAGTAATCCCAGTTTCTGTTTCTTTTTTAAAACCATTGTTTTTGTTTTATGTTCACCATATCCAGATTTTGTCAGCAAGAGTACTTGGAGACATGGTCCTGCTGTGAACCTGACAAGCAATAGGGAATAAAAGAAAGATAAAACTCACCTTCCAAACCCAGTAGTGACTATAGAAATGAATCCAGAAAATCATAGCTTCTAAGTTCCTATATGGTACATCATTGTACCCCTCTACGCTATTCCTGAAGAGGGAATTGGATTTAGAACTAAAACAGAATCCAACACTGTGGGTCAAGACAGTACAGTTTGGATAATACCTGACCAGAAAGAAAACTCCAAAGAGCCCTTCAACCACATAGAGCCAGGCGAACCTGCTGCTGTGCTCACAGCCGAAATGAAGAGAACGTGGCCTACCTCCCTGGCTGCCTTCTGCACGAAGCGCTCGTCCGTGACCCGGAAGGCCCGGCACAGGGCCTCCGCGGGGTCGTGGGGGAACATCTCCTGGCGCACTAAGTTAACGTGCAAATGAATGGAGGCGTAGATGGCAGCGTCCACCCCACCATGGCCGTCAAACACTGCGAAGTAAGCTTGTTCTTCTTGGTCCTGCAGTGCAAACACAGAGCAGTTAAGGGGACAGGAATAGTTTGAGTCACATGAACCAGGTCCCTGAAGACACTGTTGCCCTTCCTCCTCTACTGAACTTGTTGCTTAGATAATGAGTCTGCGTGTCCCTTTTCTAACATGCCTGATCAATTGCTGAAATACCTGCACTATTAGGGCATCTGTGCTTACACACGGAGCACTGGAACACATCATGCCCAATTAGCTCAGGCTGAAGTGCCCTCTCTTTGAAAGTTGTTGTCTTATTCCATGGAAACCACCCACATACATTTGCTTCAAGATTGCTGTTACAGATTGGGGGAAGGAGGTATGAGGTAGACTTCAGGACTTTTTAGAATGCCAGAGAACGATAAGAAATAATTGGCTTTCCAGCACAAGGCCAATTATGTTCAGGTTGTTTAAAATAGATTTTAAAAACCATATACATAGTTCTAAAGTATAATATCTTTATAAATCATTCATGGTCACATGAATTCTCACCATAAATAGCACAGTCTCTAAACTGGGTAACTGAACTTGAACCACATCAGATAGCCAGAGACCTTGCATGACTCTCAGCTGTTTCACCCCATGACTAAACCAAAATTCAGTTTCACACTTTCTCATAAAGGCCACCTGCCAGAGGAAGGTCTTCTGACCTTTTGCTTTGCCTTGACAAAGCCTAATCATAAGTTTATACTTTGACCACTAAATATATAGTTTACTGTATCTTCATCTTCAGGTCAAATGTTCAATCTCAGATCTGTCTTACGTAGGAGCACTCAAGTCTCAAGAGTCCTGAGCACCCTTTAGTCAACAGTAAGCAATGACTTTCATTTTTAGTCTGTTCATTTTGCTTAGGCTTCCAGGAGCCACAGAGTTCAGGCCCTGTCACTGTTTTTGTTTCTTTGTTTGTGGTGCTGGGGATTGAACCCAGGGCCTTGTGCATGCAAGGCAAGAGCTCTACCACTGAGCCAAATCCCCAGCCCTAATTCTTGAAAAGATTATATTTTCTCTTGTTTCTCTTAGGTACAGGCAAGTTGCTATCTCATGGTGGTTGGAAGGAATATTAAAATAGGTTGCAATTGAAGCAATACCCCATAATGCTATTGAAGACTAACTTATTAAATAGAAATGTCTAGAAGTAATCCTGACATACAGAATTTCTATCTGGACTCAAGCAGTATTCATTTTTAAACAATTAAGTTTAAGGTAGGGCCAGGGATATACCTCAGCGGCACAAGTGCCTGCCTGGCAAGCATAAGGTCCTGAGTTTGATTCCCAGTACCAAAGAAAATAAAATAAACAAGCAAGTTTAGTATCAGAAGAAGCAAAAGAGGAACCAAATAGATTTTTTAAAGGGCTTCTTTTCTTAAAAAAAAAAAATGTTTTCCCTATTATACCAATGTATGATAATTTATAAAAATGAAAAGTATGAAGGAATTAAATATCACCTATAATCTATACTATCCATAGATAACCACCAGTTACAATATCTGTTTTGCTTTGTTTTGGTTTTGGGTTTTCTAGTGCTTAGGAATAAATCTAGGACCCTGTGCCTGCTGGGCAAATGCTCTATCACTGAGCTAAACCCCAATCCTATGTATACATATATACTTCTTAAAATAAAATTAGGATCATAGTGCACATAAAATTCATGTCCTACTTTTTTCATTCATATTATCATTAGCATTTTGCCATGTCACTAAGTATTGCTCAGGGACATTACTTTTAAAGGCTTATAACACATATATATAGCTTATGAATATATTATCATTTCGTTTCATGAGTTAAGTCATTTCAGATTTTTTTGTTGTATTTGGACTTAAACTCAGGACCTTGTGCTTACCAGGCAGGTGCTATGCCGCTGAGCTATCTCCCCTACTGGAAGACCACCTGTGTTTCTACCTCTGTTTTGTTTTTTTTTTTTAGACAGGGTCTTGGTGTGTAGTCCAGGCTGGCCTTGAACTCACTATGTAGCCCAGGCTGGCCTCAAACTTGTTGCAGTCCTCCTGCCTCAGCCTCCCGAGTGCTAGAATGACAGGTGTGTGCCACCTCACCCAGCTCTGTCTTCCTAAGAATTAAAATGAATTTATCAGAGCAAAAGGTATGAACATTTACAAAACTTCTAAATATTTGTTACTAAAAAGGTATGAAAATTTATAAACCCCTAAATATTTGTTGCTGAGGTACTTCTTTATGAATTAGGCCTGTGGGCTAATTTTTAAATTTAAAGGTGAACTAAAAACCAAGTCAGCCGCCAGCAATAAAGCCCTCACATCTGAGTATAAACTTCAAGTAAGTGTAACAATATACGTGTTGTTTGTCACATAGCCTTTGAGTTAGATTTGCAGGGACACGGCATTGGAAACAAAGATATCAGATAATATTTTTATAAGTACCAATTAGACCAACCTCTCATCGCTGATTAGACGATGACAGCTAAAAGTTAAATTCAGCTGCTAAATTAAGGAAATATTGTGATTTGTATAAATTATGACATTGTAATTTTTAAGTTATGGACTTCAGTGAAGAAAAGAGGCAAGTGACAGGTGAAGGAAACAAACCTACCTCTGTTTGCATGAACATAATACATTTAATAGAAAAGGAAGATATCAAGGGAATGGTTATTAAGCTGACAAGGCTTATATGGATCCAATTTGTCAGTCACAGAGATTCATAGAATATAATTCCAACCACTTCCCTATCGCAGGCACCAAGATTTTAAAAAGAAAATCACATGAAATCAAAAAACTGTCTCAGCCTTAAATGTATTCTTTTATTTTTGTGTTTTGTGCTGTGGGGACTTAATAAACACCATTTAATTATACTATAGAAATATTTCCTTTACAAAACAGCTTTTTTTGAAATCTAACAGTTTTCTTTTTTACTTATATGTTTATAGAATAGCTCTAAAAGCTTACACAAAAAAGTGGTAACTTCCCTGGCCTTCATGGAGGGGAACTGCGTATCTGGGTGAAAACAGATTTTTTACATTTGTGATTTTGAACCTTGTAAATCTATTAAAATAACAGTGATTCCAGTTTTTTATTTGAACTTACTCAAAACAACATGCAATAGTTCCTTTTCTATAGTCTAATCCAAGCAAATTTGTGCCATTTTGCAATCATTCCTTCTGTAACTTATTCAAGATTCTATTAGAAATACATAGTTCTCCTTTTCAAGTAGGACAATGAAAGTGTTTGTTTTTTACATCTCAGTGGCTGTCAGAAGTGCCCTTTACCTCTAGGTTGAAGAGCATATTGAAGTCAGGAATGCAGACATGTTTGTCCTCCATTTTCCTGCGCATGTTTTTGATGGCATGGATTGATGTCTCATAATAAAGCTGGGGTCTCCTGCGGAGAGGGAAGTCTTTCACCCAGCTGCAGCAAATCTCATGTAGTTTGCTGAAGACAGACCGCGCCAATTTCACTGTCTCAATCTCTGTGAAAGAAACGCAGAAACCCCCAATAAAGAGCCTTGTAAAACTGCTTTTCACTCGCCTGCTTAGCAAAGACAGAAGTGGGTCACTTTAGTCAAGTTCCTCCTTAATAGAAGAAATTTGCCCTCCTCAAAAAAAATGAAATTCTGCTTCTGAAGAGAGAAAATGACAGCCTCTCTAGTAGAAAATTATCATCCGGCAGCTGCCACTAAGATACCCCTATGTCCTGAGGAGAAAGCCTCGGGCCAGGACCGGCCTACCCCAAGGCTTGCTGTCTGCAGGACGGGAAAGCGCTCAGGGCCCTGCTCGCTGCTTGAGAGCACCTGTTCCCTCCTTTTCGGTTAGTATCTAGAGGGCCAAACTGCCTTGGCTTAGAATGACTTAAGGTGAGCACTGGTTATCCAGCTAATTGGAATTGAAAAGGCCTATGAAAACAGCTTGCTTACAAACCACAGGAATGTTTACCTTGGTTATCATCTGTGTTCCCTTCTTTCTTCCTGACTTCTTCTTTTACATAGTTTCCTAACTTTTCTCTCTCCTGTAAATGATCATCATTTGGAACTGAATTACATATTTTCCAGTTGATATATTTATTAAGACTTTTGGTAATAGTTTAGCCAATAGGTTAACTAATAAGTTAAAAAGTTTTATGTTTCTCTAAGAAAAAATTAAATTCTTTCTGTGTGCACCTCTAGATAACAAGAAAAGCAAATAGCAGCAGAGGGGCCATAGTACTAGGCGCCTGCGCGTCAGAGCCCTCGGTCCCGCAGGCACGCTGGCCTCTGAGGCAGGTCTGTGCCCCGCAGGAGACAGCAGTGCATAGGCCTCTGAAGCAGTGCTACACGGAGCGGAAGAAACTGTATCTCAAATCCCTTAACCCTCTACTCCGGTTGTCCTGTTGGAAGTATTGAAATACCCTGGGAATATAAGATTTACTGAGGGCAGTATTTTAGAGGTTTCTCCTACATCTCAGGTTTAAGAGAAAAAAACTCAAAAAATTGTTTTACTTTGCTAAATCAGATGTAGCTTGACAGCCTGAGAAAATACGTGCCAGATGGGCAATGGCTCCAGATGCCGCCTCCAATCAAGAACACAGCTCCAAAGAAGAGACTATCTGTTCCTGAACAGCCCGGGAACTTGGCCTCTCAGTTTTCATCCCCTGTCCCGCCTTTGCCTTCAATCTGTGACCACATTCACCTGCGGGAAATGCAGAATTTTCTTTCAAATGACTATATCAGAAAGCTGACCCCAAGCGCCCTTTCTTTCCTCGATAACCGCACGGGGTGGTCGGGCCTGTTCAGTGGCCTCCTTATCACGGAAATCAGTGGTACACTTGAAAGAGAAATGAAGCTTGCAGAGCAGACACAGCCTCAGGTACAAGAAAAACAGAGCCTCGCTGAGACTGCTGCGCCATCTAACCCAGTATTTCAGCTCTTTGGAGCCCTGGTTACCATAGGTTTTGTTTTGTCAGGGCTAACGATCGAACCCAGGGCCTCATGCATACCAGTGAGCCACATCCCAGCCTAGAGACTCTCTTCATCCAACAGTCACCTGCTTGAATCACTGTAACCAATCTGGTGTCTATAGCGAGGGAGGCCCCAAATGCAGCCCCTCAGACGTATCTGCATTTGACTCGGTCACATCAGGGAATTACAAAATGAGTGAATTCAGAAACTGAAGGAGAAAGAGATAGGGTAAAAAAATAACATAAACCATTATATCATTCTGTGGTTTATGTATTACCCTTATTAATAGAGACCTGCACTATCCAAGAAGGTAACTACTAACTACCTGAGGATACTTAAATTAAATACAATTTCAACTTTCGCTTCTTGTTCACATTACCTATATTTCAAGTGCTCGCTTAAAACCCCATATGGCCAGTGGTCACTGCATGGAGCAGCAACTTGGGGCACATTCACATGACTGCAGTTGCAGGACAGCTGACGGCCTTTACATCGGCTGAGAGAAGCCATTCCAGTTTCCTCTCACGCTCAGTAACCACAACATCCCGCCACGCTTTTGTTCATCACATCTATTATAACCACCACATTTTGTAACATGGGTTTTTGCTAAATTTTTCTCTAAAATAGTGCGTCAATAGATAAAATCTTTTTTTCTTTTTCTTCTTTCTCCCCACCTTGCAGAGCTGGGCATGGAACCCAGGTCCACAGCGAACAAGCTAGGCAGGTCCTGTACCACGGAGCCACACTCCCAACCCAGTTCTCCCCATTTTTGAGACGGGCCTTTCTGCATTGTTCAGGATGCCCTCAAACCTGTGATCCTCCTGCTTCAGCATACTGTTTAGATAGGGTTACAGGAACACACCATCACGAATATCTTCATGTTTCTTAGTCATTTTATTCCTGATTATTTTATCCACTTGCTGTTTTCAATCAAAACTGTGCTTTAAGGTAGTATTTGTTATCTAGCAAAATGCTCTTTTCTACTTGATCTTGGTTCACATGCATCTTGGGATAAAATGCGATTCAGATCTAATCTGCTAGAGAATCGCATCCTTCTGGTCACAGTGCATGGCTCAGCAGTG
Source organism: Dinomys branickii (assembly GCA_004027595.1). Classification (NCBI taxonomy): domain Eukaryota; kingdom Metazoa; phylum Chordata; class Mammalia; order Rodentia; family Dinomyidae; genus Dinomys; species Dinomys branickii. The sequence goes on along the minus strand of PVLD010023279.1, from coordinate 4,650 downwards.
GGAAACAACCCAAATTTGGCCACCTGGAGTGAATCCTGGGACTGGTACAGGTGAGAGCAGCCGAGAAAAGCTACTCCTGTTCTGCACAATTGGAATTTGGACACAGAAAGACCTAGTGCTCCCGCCAGTCATCTCGCCATCACATGAAGCCTGGTAACCAACTCAAAAGGAAAGAGTACAGCTAAGCACTGTGAAAATGCCAGGTTCTCTTGACAGCATTTCAAGGTAGCTGTGTGGCCCTTACCCTAGAGGTTTGTTTTGGGAAGGTGGGTTTGTTTTTTGTTTTGTCTTATTGAGACAGGGCTTTACTATGCAGTTTACTGTGCTCTTGTAGCCCAGGCTGGCCTCCGAGCCATCTTCCTACTTCAGCCTCCCAAGTGCTGGATCATAGGCGTGCACCGCCACAGCCAACAAATCACGTTTTGCTGAAGCTTACTTGAGTTGTGTTTATGGTCACTTACAATGAAAAACACATAGTAGGCCATGGAGAAATGACTCAGTGAATGAGGGAAGTGGTGTAGTTAATGTGCAGTTGTGAGGTGAGGTTGATTAGGTTTGGTTACAGTACCGGGTGGGGATTGAAACCAGGACTTTTTTTTTTTTTTTTTGTGACAGGGTCTCAAAGTTTCTGAATTGTCCAAGCAGACCTCAAACTCATGATTCTCCTGCCCCAGCCTCCCAGAGTGCCAGGATTACAGGCATGCGCTCTCGCACCTGCTTTTGAGCAAGTTTTGGTACAAGTGTTAAGCAAATATTTTGTGTGTGCAATTAAAACATTCATCTTAAAAAGTATTGGGATTATCTCTACTCTGTGTGCTTTCTGTCCTCAACAATTTTTACAATCCTTTCTTAGGTAAATTTAGCTCATTTATATTTTTGTAGAAAATACCTAGGTTTTCAAATTTGTTTACACATTTTTTTTATAATTCTTTTAATTTGTTACGTATTAGTGATAATTTTCCCTTCTGGGATGTTTTGTTTGCTTGGTTTTGTTTTTGGGATGTGTGTGTTTGTGAGTATGTGTGTGTGTGTGTGTATTTGTGGCACTAGGGATTAAACCCAGGATCTCTTCACTGAGCTACATCCCCAAGGACTTTTTACTTTTTTAATTTCGACACACGGTCTCACTAAGTTGCGCAAGCTGGGTTTGAACTCGCACTCCTCCTGTCTCAGCCTCCCAGAGTGCTGGGATCACAGGTTTGCACCATCAGGATGCTTTGGCTCCCTTGTTTTCAATTTTCATTCAGTATTTCAAATCGGTTTTAGGTTGTCTGGACAGGAACTTATCTACGGATAAAATCTGTACCAAGTCAGATTTGCAAGGTCACTTAGTAAACATTCTCTTAGGAATAACATAAACATGAAAAGAAAGTTTTTTCCCTTAAAGTCTTTTTTGGAAACAACTAAGTGGAGGGATAAGAGGGCATTTCTGCGGGGAGTTCAGGGCCTTTAAGCCAACGGCCGTGGGCCTCACTCGCTGTGCGCATTACCCTAATGTCCAGATAAACAACACATTACCTGTAGAGGTTCTTCCTCAGTGTGGTTACACGGAATGATAAAGTAGATAAAGATTTGAACATAGATGAGAATTTTAGTATAGTCTAAATCATGGCAAAAGCGTGAAGACGTTACTGAATAATTGCTGGGAAAATATAAAATCAGAATGATCAATGATACCTATCGAAACAAAAACGCTTCATTTCACATTGCTACCTTACGGGGTTCAGAAAATTCTTCCAAACTAGGCACAGAGGGGAGCGCTTTGATCTTGCTACCCTAAATATTCTCCTGTAGTGAGTGCAATGGGACATCAGTATAAAAACAGTTGCCATAGGAAGTGGGGGACGGGGCTGAGAAGTGGGGTCGTCCCAGGTAGCGCCCACCCCTCACGGCTGCACAGGACTCGTCAGTTGTTAATGTCATTGCGCTGAGCTGGAGCTGAGTCAGCCGTCACCATGGCTCGGTGAGGCAGAATTTAATCTCTCGTCTTCTCAGTACATGCGTCAGCTCCAGAGGCAAGACCAGTGCTTTGTAGCTGGGGTTCTATCCCACTTGATTCTGGAACAGTTCAGTTCCAGGTGAATAAACTATTCAGTAAAAACAGAATGATCCTTCCTTGATAATTTTCTGTCAAAATCTAGAAAGGTAAAGAAAGAACAGGAATATTTATTTTTATATCTTCCTCACATTCTCTGGCATCTAGCTATTCTAATTCATTAATATATGCTGTATTCCTTATGTATTAGGTTTAAGGGCAAATGCTTTACACAGAACAAAGGAACACTTTCTTTAAAATTTCCACGTATTGGGGTAGGGATGAAGCTCAATGGTGGAGCAGCTGCTTAGCCCGCACGTGGCCCTGGATTTGATCCCCAGCGCAAGGGGGGGTGCTGATAATCTTTAAATTATGTGAAAACCTAATACATTAATGAATAGGTCTTTTTCAAGCAATTGCGTCACTCACCAGTGTGGTGGTACCTGTGTACCCAGCTACTTGAAAGGCTAAGGCCGGAGGATTAGAAGTTCAGGGCCAGCCTGGGGAACAGGAGTCTCACGATGGAGGGGCTGGGCTGTACCGTACTTGCCTAGCATGTGCAAGGCCCTAGGTTCCGTCCCCAGTGTAAGAAAAGAGAAAGAAACGAAAGAGAAACAAAGACAGACAGACAGGGAGACAGAAAGAGGGAAGAAAGGAAAGGGAAAGAGAACCTCATAATCATCTTGGCAAAATAAGATGTGCAGTAATCTGTGCACTTACACCATGTGCTGCGTATCTGTCATAAAAAGCTCTATTTACTGGCAGATACAGAAGCTAATATAATGAAGATTGATTAAATTTTCTTACTTTTACATCTGACTTTTTACTTGGATTTATAAAGGGAAGCTAAAACTTCTAAGTAGATTTGCTCAGCTGCCCTACACTTAGTCACTGATCTCTTTTGCTGTGTATGTATATCCACTTTTTCCATTTATCTACGTATTATTCATGACAATTTCCTGTTGTTCATGTTCAGTTACCTTCTATACATAGTACTACTTTTCAAAATACATTCATATTTTATTTCTTCCCTGTTTTTATTGATTTATTAGAAAAAATGTATTTTTCCTTACTACTACTATCTAATCAACTAGATTTAGAATTTTACAGATATTTTCTATAGACACTACATATGAGAAGATGTTAATATTTTTCAACAAACAGTGTAGGAAAGTACATACCCACAGTCCCTTCTGTGCCCTCGGTCTCCTTTGGGATGTAATGTGCAGAAAGATCACTCTGCAGGACTTCATCGGAGGTGGCTCTGGCCAAAGCTGCAGCCAAAAAGGAAGGGCAGTTACTGAAAGAAAAAAATAAAAGATTTCGTTCAGTAAAAATTAGGAAGCAATACATTTGTCATTACTAATAATTACATTAATTATCTCAAAACATAATTACATCTTAAAACAACAGAGAGCATACTACATGGTAAGCACTGGATGCATACCGGTGAGTGACAGAGACGGCCCCTCACCTAAGGCGCCCCCCAAAGCAGGTAAGGGGGCAGAAGACAAAGTAAAAAGAATATAACTTTAAAATGGGGTAAATTTTATAAAGGAAACAAACAATATAGTGACAGGGAAGTAGAGTGGTGGTACCTACTAAGATAGAATGGTCGGGAATGCCATCCCGAAGGGTAAGACTGAGTTGTGAGGAGGTGCTGTCAGGAGAGGGCACCTCAGGCTTACAGACCTACAAGAGGCCGGTGCCTGAAGGAACGAGGAGCACAGGGTACGGTGCTCAGCAGGAGGAAGAAGGGCAGAGGGACGAGCAAGGTCAGTGACATGGACTAGGATTTGGATTTTACTCAAAAGGTAACGAAAGTTCACATACAACTTCGAGCGAGAGACTGTCATAGCCACACGTATGAATGAAATACTATTTTGACTGCTATGTCAAAGGAAATTAGAGATGAGCAAGAACGAGGAGCCTCACCAGTACAGTGGGGGCTGGAGATATAGCTCAGTGGAATAAGCGCCTGCCTAGCAAGCACAGGGTCCTGAGTTCGATCCCCAGTACCGCAAAAAAAAAAAAAAAAGAAAATGGATACCAGTACGGTGAGAAGAAAAAGTGAACGTGTTTTGGAGAAAAATAACACAGAACTTGCTGTTCATTGGCTATAACGATGGATCGCTTCTCGGCCTTTTGGCTAAGATCAAGTGGGGTATAACGATGCAAGGGAAAGGGTGGATGGAGCTGAAGACAGGAGAGCAAACCAGAGCACCCAGCCCTGGATTTCGGTCTGAGCAACTCAGTGAACGGGTCGAACCATCTACAAAGATGGGAAACAGGAAAGGAGCAGGCTGGCGTAAAAGTTAATTTTAAAATATTAAGTTGGAAATATCAGATATTTTAGTAAAGGTATGAAATGAAATGGTGAAGTGGACATTCTAGTAGTGTGATGCTCAAAGAATTTGGAAGGCATGAATGGTACTTAAGTTATGGGAATAAAAAGGATCTGAGGGCAAAAAGCAGAAGAAGATAACCACGCTGGACCCTGACTTCCACCTGCCTCCTGGTCTCCTCTTGGGGGGGGGGTTGTCCTACGCCTCGCTGTGCATGGTGGGAGAGTGAGGGTTGGCCTCTTCATAAGTTTCCAGGTCAACAACTTGTCA
>PVLD010023278.1:0-27721 GCA_004027595.1 Dinomys branickii | reverse complement strand
GATCCCGCAGTCCTTAAAGCTGCTTTGATGTCTCTCGCTGGGCTGAGCTTCTTCCCGATTCAGGAAAAACCAGTTAGAGCGCGCACTTAACTCACCCTGTGATCGTGCAGACAGGAGTGCCGTTCAGATGTTTTTCCCTGGATGGAGATTTTCCCCGACTCAGAAATCCCGCCGGCCGGTCGCTGTTGCTCCAGTTCGCACAGTGCTGGCTGCGGGGGTGGGGTTCTGAGCGGGATCTCGGAGCGCTCCCCGGTTTGGCGCAGTTTGTCCGAGTAGCGCGTTCTCTGTCGGGTTCAGGAGCTGAAGCCGTTCTTCCCTACACACTCGCTTTCTCGGCTGGTCGTCTTCTTCCCGGAAATCCTTATTTCTGTCTTCATATTGCTATATTACATTGTTTAGGTGGTAATCCTCTGGGAGTTTCTCTCTCTGCTGCCTACCCGGTCACCATCTTCCCGGAAGTCCTCTAAAGTTTTCACTTACACCTATATCTTCAAGAGTTTTACCTACTCTATCTTCTGGCAGATTTAGTGTTTCTATTTTAATATTTAGATCTTTGATCCATTTTGATTTTAGGTTCGTGCATGGTGAGAAATATGAGTCTAATTTCAGTTTCTGGCACATGGAAAGCCAATTTTTCCAGCACCATTTGTTGAAGAGCTTATCTTTCCTCTAGTGTAGGTGTTAGGCCTCTTTGTCAAAGGTAAGGTGGCTGAGTATATTTCGAGTTGTTTGTGCATCTTCTAGTCTATTCCACTGATGCTTGGGTCTATTTTTGGGCAGTATCATGCCATTTTTATCACTGTAGCTTTGTAGTATATTTTCAAGTGAAGGATTGTGGTGTACCTTGTCATGCCTTTGTTGCCTAGAATTGTTTTTACTACTCTAGATCTCTTCTAGTTTGAAATGAACTTTAGGATTGTTTTCTCTAATTCTATAAGGTATGCTCTTGGTATTTTGATTGGTATTGCATTAAATCTGTAAAACAATTTTGGGAGTATAGTCATTTTCACTATACTGGTTTTTTCTATCCAAGAAAAAAGGATATATTTCCATTTTCTGATATCTTCTTTGATCTCCTTTTTCAGAGTACTTCCTTTTCAATGTAAAGGTCTTTCACTTCCTTCATTAGGCTGATTCCTAAGTATTTAATTTTTGTAGATGCTATCGTGAAAGTTGTAGTTTCCTTTATTTTTCTTTCAGTTTGTTAACAAAAGTGTAATTGATGGGAACTCATTTTATGAACCATAAAGCCTTTCTGAAAATGTGAATATTCTCACCATCCATGTCAATTATTATTATGTTATTCATCATAAGTATCCCTGTCATCAAGAATAAAACAAGCACAGAATGGGGGGAGGAGCTGCTCTTTCCTAGTAGAATTTTTATGAGAATAATAAGGAAAGAACTCAATTGCAGCATGTTAAATTCTCTTTCAATTCATTCTAGAATGAGTCCCTTTAGACTTTGTGAATTCTGAAGAAGGCCAATAAATTTGAACTCTACCAAGAATTAAGCTAAAACATCAGCCAGGAAATCTCAGTAATTCTGACTAGGCAGATAGAAGGAAATAAAAAGTAGGAAGGAAGAAAGAAGCCAAGATTTAATTTTGACCCTTGGATCCAAGCCAATTTATCATGTGGTTGTCTTCCTTGATTTTTAAAGCATTAGATTCCCATACAATATGCAGAGAAACTGAAATACTGGTAAATAATTTTTGTTCACTTTAGAAGATGGCCTGAGGTGGGGAGCCATCAAATTTCTGAATCATTTACTTGAGTTTAAACTTTGTCTTGAGTTTAATAAATCATCTGCTATCAAAGCAAAGAATTTCTTAGATAGTCTGAGAGCTATGAATTGAGGACAGGGAGAAAGTGTTTGTCTTTAGCCAGCTAGGTGAAAACAAAATAGAATACAAACAGGTCTTTGGAATGTTACCCATGATCATCGATTGATTGCCCCGAATTCATTCATTCATTTATTTATTCATTCATTCATTTTATTTTACTTGCCCTCTCATGTCGTCAACAGTTAGTGATTGAGCACTCGGTATAGGAAAGGCCTACGGTAATTATGTGGCACACAGTGATGCCCGCCTGTCTCCTACTCCAGTGGGGAGACTGATGACGAGTGATGCACACAGCGTCGAGTTGGCACTGATATGGGATAGAATGGAAGTACTGCTGGGTGAGGAGATGGAGAATGAAAGAGATCGTTTAAGATAGAATAGCTGGGAAAGGAACATTTTGGCAGATATCTGAATGAGGTTAATAAAGTTATGTGGCAATCTGGGAAAGAGGGTTCTGAATGTGGAGCAGCAAGTACACATGGCCGGAGTGTGGAGACTGCTTGGAGGGTTTGTGGAGCTGCCAAGAGGGTCAGCCGGCAGGAACAGAACTGGTGAGTGGGATGTGCATTTGGAGAGGTTGGTCAAGTTATGTAGAGCCCTGAGAGGTTGTGGTGAGGGCTCTGGGCTTTGCTTCACGTGCTATGGGAAGCCCTCAGAGGGTCTGGGCAGGAGAAGAGTTAGACGGACCACCACAGCAATGCCTGGGTATGTACAGGTTCTATCTGGAATCTCACTTACTTCTTTTCCTAGTGGCATTTTATCTCCTGTTAGACATGAGTTTAGTTCAGTGTAAAGCACAATATGCTTGTTTACCCAGATTCTCTACCTCGTTCTCCATCATTAAAACTTGGGTGTCCAGGTCCTACTTGACAACTGCTAATGAGGATAATCCCACTCATCTTAGGCAGTGATTGTTCAAGAGTGGACACAGGATCTAAGTTGTTCTAATGGAAAGGAGTTCAGGGCTCTTTGACGTATGAGAAGTATGCAAATATGCGTCCTAGAATTTCTGCTAGCTTTTTTCTACCTTGTGGATGCTATCGTGAAAGTTGTGGTTTCCTTTATTTTTCTCTCAGTTTGTTAACAAAAGTGTAATTGATGGGAACTCATTTTATGAACCATAAAGCTTGTAGAAACCAGGCTTAGGATAAGGGGGACTCACAATGAAGCAGAAATAAGAAGCATGATACAAAGAATGAGCTACAGCTGAGATCATCCTAACACTGATCTTTTTAGTCGTTAACCTCCAAGTTACACGAGTGGTTTAAGCTTGTTTAAGTTGGTTTCTGTTCATTGCAACTAAATGAGTTCTGATGTACAAGCACATTTGGCAGATAATCTGCAGCACTATGCTTACTAGTTGGTGCACTAGGCCTTTTAAATTACATGATTGTGTTTAGCAAAGTTAAATTTGACCAACATTGGGATATTACAGGTAAGAATTTTAGAAAGATTGCTTTACACATGATACTTTGGCCCTAAGTTCCAGGTGGAAAACTGTTTGACGGACATAACTTGTGCTCAGTATGTATTTGTGCCTTTCAAAAGATTCAAACCTATTTATTCATAGGCATTGGAATGAGATTCCAGTTTTCCTGCTATTTATAGCTGTAAGATCTTGAGCAAGTAACTAAATATATGTGGACCTTATTTTTATCATCGGTAAAATAGAAATAATGCTGGTCCCCACTCAAAGTGGGGGAGTTTGTGAGAATTAAATAATGCATGTGAAGCATTTAGCTCAGTGCCTGGTATATAGTAAGTGATCTATGAATGTTAGTCCTTATATAATATTATAATTCTTAGAACAGCCAAGAGAACTGAGACAAAAATGCCATAGAGATAACAGGATTTCTCTGCATAGCTTAAATATATTTCATTATTCTAAATCCCTAGGGATTTTGGAGGAAAAGTAGATTTTTTTCTCCCAATGTTTAAAAAGATAACTCATTAGCTAAGAGAGTAGGGGAGGGACAATCCTCAGCCAGGAAGTGAGAGAGAAGAAGTAGTGACATTGTGGAGAGAGATGTGTGAGAATTGATGCTGACTTGATACTTTAATGGTGAATGTAAACAGGCTTGGAACCATGTCTTTCCAAATGGCAGTGTTTCATCTTTATTTTTATTAGTTCACATTGGCAGTGCATAATGATTACTTCCCTGTGAGAGGCTAGTACATATATGTTGCCCTCAGGGTTTGCAAGAGCATAAATTTAATACAGGATACACAATTTATAAGATTATCTTATAATATTCACCCAAAAAGTCAAATGCAGAAGAGTGAAGGAGATCTATCCGCACACTAGAGACCCAAAGAATCCATCTGAAGGCCTGGATACCAACGTGGTGTCTGTATGAGTCCAGCTGAAGGCCTAGAGCTCATGGCAATATTCTCCATGAGTCGGACTGGAGGCCAAGAATCCACGACAATGTCTCATGCAAGTCTGTATCAGGGATCTGCAATGGGAAGGTCCAAAGGTCAGTCAGTGGTGGGAGCTGGAAATTCTGTACCAGCGGGATGAAGTGTCTGTAGCAGCAGGCTGAGATATTTGCAGTGGAACCAGCAAGTGACACTCAAGGACCAGAGCTCCCCTGAAGAGAACTACAGACATCCCCAGCAGCACTGAGAACCTGAGCTCCTCTGACAGTGAGAACAGTTGAGTTCATATTAGGAAAACCAGCCTGACAAGCTTCTCCGGGAGCATCAACAGCAGAGCATCTCCTCCAGTTCTCCTTTTAGGCTGCTGGCAGCAATCCTCAGGTCGGCCTTCCACCTGCTGATTCTGGTCATCTGGGTGTTCCACACTGACCATTAGTTAATCCACCAAAATGTACGTAACACAACTTAATTCTCGTTTCATCTCCTTCCCCTCACATCCTTATCCCAAAGAGCTTTTTTTTTTAAGGTAAGAAGAACTTGTATAAGGGTAAGAGGTCACATATTTTATTTAACTGAAGATTTCAGCAATGGTTAATTTGTCTTTATTTTTTAAAAGTTGAAATACGAAAGAAGTGCATTTTAAAATGATGCAGTGGGGTGACAGCATGATCTATGCTCAGTACCCTTACTAGCTACAAGACAGGTGATGTCATGCTCCTTTCGTATATGAGAAAAATGAAGTTCAAGAAGATCAAGTAACCTTTGTGAGGTAACGTAGTGGCAGGAGCTGTAATCACAGTTACCCAGGCACCTGGAAAATATGGCCAGTGTCCCTTCCAAACCCAACAGGGGCACAGCACTGGAAGCAGCAGAATACGGCTCTTGGTGTCTCCAAAGGGCCCAGTCGGTGAGGAATTTAGGCCAAAAATAAGTAGTGAACCAAATACAAGGTGTGATTGAAAAATATGGTGTTTAAATAAAAAGATATTACATTTCAAGACAGATTGCCATTGCTTCCTCTGAGAGTATTCATCCCACCATTCTTGCCCCTTTCTGAAGCAGTTCTGGAGGTCCTCTTTCTTCAGTGTCTTTGGTTGTCCTGTCCTCAATGACCGAGTCAATCCAAAATGCTTATCCTTTATAGTCATTTTGACTTTGAGGAAGAGCCTGAAGTCAAACCCAGCGAATAATGTGGAAGAAGGCACACCACAATGTTTTGTCAAGCTGCCTTTCCATTGGATAGCATTTGGCAGTGGCAGTTTCTGTGTTTTGATCAGATTTCGTAAAGATGCTCATGGAAAAGGACGTCTAGAACCACTTCAGAAAGTGTCAGGAATGATGGCCCCAGTGTGTTCATAGCAAGGAAGGAGGGTGTTCTGAGTGAGATTAAACATAATTTGTCCTTTACTATAATAAATTTTTATGAATTTAAACATTCATTGTACTTTTCAATTACTCCTTGTAAATTAAACAAATTACTTTTTTATGTTGAAGAAAAAATAAAAATAATGACACAAAATTTTGAAACAAGGTAATAGGAAATTAACAACTGTTATTATATTGCATACTGTATCTTCAAAGTAGTTACTCAGATCACATGATATAAGCATGCAAATTTCATCAGTATAAGTACAAAGTGTTCCTTTCAATAACTAATAGAAACTAGTAGTAAAATTATCTATCATATTATATATACATATACATCTATATCTATATCTATATCTATATCTATATCTATATCTATCTATCTCTCTATATATATATTTTTCCCCTTCCTTCTTTTCTCCTTTCCCCCATCCAAGTTGTTCTTTCCTTTTGAGCAGTTTCTTCCCCTTTCACAATACCTATTGTACCTTTTGGATCTTATTTACTCTTTCAATTTCTTACATGAGGGAGACAATACAATGTTTCCACATGTGAGTCTAATTTATTTCACTTATGAGTATGGTCTTTAGTTGCATCCATTTACCTATAAAAGCCTTTAGTTTATCCTTCTTTATAGCTAAGTAGTATTCCATTATATGAAAATACCACATCTTTTTTGTCCGTTCATCGGTTGATGAGCATTTGGGTTGTTTCCAAGATTTAGCTATTACAAATTGTGCTGCCATAAACATAGGTGCACATATATCACTGTAGTATGATGTTTTTAATTCTTCTGGGACGATACCTAGAAGGGGAATAGCTGGGTCAAATGGGACCTGTAATCTTAATTTTTTGAGGAATCTCCATGCTTATTACCACAGTGGTTGTACCAGTCTACACTCTCACTAATAGCAGAAAAGTGTTTCTTTTTCCCCATAGCCCCTCCAGCATTTGTTATTGGTTGATTTCTTTATGATAGACATTCTTTCTGGGATAAGATGGAATCTCAGTGTTGTTTTAATTGGCAAGAAGTCACATTTTATTGCAGCTACTGTAAAGAAAACATATGGGGCACTAAAACAGAAGCCATCATGGAGCACAGAGCTGCTTTCTGTAGATGGTGAAAGAACACTTCCCGGAACTGGCATTTCAAATGAAAGCTGAAAGCTGCCCAACCAGACACAAAAGGGCCAGAAAAGAATCATCTAGGCCAAGGGAACAGAGTGTGCAAACTCCCCGAGGTGGGAAGAACTTTGGCCTTCATAAGGAAAAACAAAACTGTAGTCAGTAAGGTAGACTCAGGTGAAGTCTCTTTAATTTGGAAGACTGTGCAGCTACCTCCTGCAATGTCACCACTGCTAATGGGAATATGGAGAAACGGTGAGGCAGCGGCTGTCAAAGAGTGCTGGTCGCTGCATTAGAGCAATTACTTAATGTTCCAGAGCTAATTCTCTTTGGACATTATCTGATCTCACCATCCCTGCCCTATGAAAAGTGGAAGTGCTCTCTGAAGGGCTTCCATATGGATGTGGATGTGGCTTGGCAGGAAAGGGTCACGCCTTTAAGAGGCTGGGAAAGGAAGACAGGAAGAAGAGCTACGAGTGGATGATGCTCTTTGACATGAGCCAACCCTGTCAAGAAGGCTGAGTCACCAGCCAGCTCCTTGGTGGAACCCTAGGTGTCTCTGTTAATCCACGGCAGCACAGCAAAAAGCCCATTTTGCTTGGCCTTGCAGCAGCTGTCTGAGCTGTGTCTTTAGTTCCAAATGATTTTCACCTCAGTACCTTCTCAAAAGACCTCTATTTATAAATACCTACAAATTCAGAGTGTATGAAAGGCTCCCACTCTGAATCTCAGGCCTTCTTTAGAAGTTGGTGATATTTTAATGCAACTTTCTCCTTTTGCGTTTTCCAAGGACTCATATCATGGAGCTTTGGACTGCTGAGAGTCCTGTGATATAACAGGTGATCGTTTTGCCTGGCTTTCCTTCTGCATGGACATAATTAATAATTATATACTATGGAGAGATCTTTAGATTTAGATACAAAGTCTTTAAGGCTCATAACAACTCCTTGAGTCACTGCGGTTATTCCCACTTTACAGATAAAGATGAGGTTCATAGAAGTGGCACAGTATAGCCAAGGTGATTCAGAGGCATTGGTCCAACTCTTATGCCTCCAAATCCAAAGGATAAAATTGCAAGAGATGGGACAATGTGGATCTATGATGCCTCTTTAAGCAATCTCAGAGGAGAAGAAAGGATGTGGATTAGTAACACTTATTACAATGATAAGCGTTGATCAAGTGCCTACAATGTGCCTGGAATACTGTGCTGAGTTCTTCCTGTTTATTAACCAATTTAATCCTCACAATCTCACGAAATAGGTGCTATTCGTATCTGGATTTAGCAGATGAGAAACCAAGGCATAAGGAGGTGAAGCAACAACTTACCCAGTTTCATAATTAGCAAATTCATAAGTCCCCCCAGCGTTTAACTCCAAAGCTAGTGCTTGCCACTATCTTCTAAGCTATTTCTGTGAAAGGCATAGTTCAGATGTTAACAGCGATTGTCCCCATATGTGGAAATATGCAGGATATATTTTCTTGTTGTTAACCTCAACTCTTAATGATAGATTTTTTTAAAAAAGTTTAGGAATAGTTTGACATAGAAATAGGCATGCTGTCTCTGTCCACATAGGCAAATAGAAACAGTCTGAGCAATTGCCTTGACCTCTAACCCTACAGTGACACTGTCTCCTAGAAAACAGATTGTGTATATTGTCTGCATTATTCAGTCCATGTTGATAGGTGTATACATCCATGTCGATCTTCCTAAGGAGAAAAGTTGCTGTGGTTAAGGGTGGTAGACTCAGTTCCCACACTCTCAATTTCAATGTGTTCCTTAACTAGCCAGCGGATTCCTATTTTTTTCTGATTTGTGTATTGCTATCAGCTTCAGCTTCTACCACTTGCCTTATTAGGAATTCTGCATAGTCAATAAGATGCAAATAAATGGAAACATATGCACCTCCCCGCATGTGGGAAATGTCACTGTGGCCGTTCTGCCGCTTAGCTGCCTTAGTAGCATGATGCTTCAGCTTCAAATTGAGCCTCCTCATCCTGGTCCTTGTCTGACTACTGCTGTCGCCTCCAGGTGATGCAGCTAATATGGCATTAACAGGAAGTTTCAATTCACTGGCTTCTCCCTCCGTGTTGGGTCTGAGAGCCCTTGAAGCTCCAGTTCCTGTCACAGTGGGGCCATTTTTCCATCTTCAATAAGCCTAAGTTCTGAGTCATAACAGATCATCTGCATATGCATGAGAAATAGCTCTGGAGCTTGTGCATTGGGTAAATTTTTGCTGTGTTTTAACACGGTGAGAAGAACCACAATAGACTGCACTGTGCCAAAGCCAGATCTGATATGGAAAGCAGGTGCAGACCTGTCAGCCACACAGCTGGTTGAGTTAACTCTATTACACAGTGTTGGGCAATTTTGTCGTCTGAAATAGCATCCAGTGCAGAGACAGGCTGTCCATTTGCCAAATGGTGCCCCTGCTAGGCTGGGTTCGGGCTGCCTTTCTTGTCGATGCATCTGCTGGGTTTGGCTGCCAGCATGTTGGAAACTGGCAGTTCTACAAAACTTTATTGTCTTCTTAGGTGTTTTTATCCAGGAGAAAAATACTGAGGTTTGTTATTTTAAAATGATGATTTGGCATTTTTGACTCCTACCTCAGCTTCAACTAGAAGAAATTAGTTTCTAACTTTATGTTGATACTAGAAGTACCTTCTTGACTAAGAGTGATTTTCTAGATCTCCCTAGATCATAGACTTTTAGAAGCCATCTATTCGACATTTTTATCTCACGCTTGATTCCAGCACTTTCTCCTGATGGATTTTATGCAAATTTTGTGCAAAAACTCCATTATGAGAAAGAAAAGAAAGAGAATCACTCCTTTCTTTTGAAAATCAGCGACAAGTGAAAAGAACCTCCTAGATGAAATAAAGTATCTCTCCCAAAGCATAGATGGGAAAAAATTCTCCCAAACTTCAAGCCCACCCTAACATTCTCCAGCTTCTTCATTTTAAGCAGGCTGAAAGCCTTTGAGGATTGAATCAGAGAATGCAAAACGTGACCTCTTAGTTAAAGGCAAAAACTAAAAAAGGGACCGTGTACATCAAATAGCTCTTACTGAAGAATGTTTTGATGAGTGAAGTGCAAATGAAGCATAGAATATAGCTCCTTTCCAGGGTACAAGGCCCAATTTCCCAAACATGAAAACACTCTCTCAGTTAAAAGCATTAGCTGCTGAGCTGCAGAGCTGTTGAAGTGTAAAATGCAATAATTTACTCTAACGACCAGCACTTTGTCTAACACATGTTGAACCTTCAGTTTAAGGTTAGTATTAATTGTTCCTATACAAAGAAGAAGCATGAAGTGACTTGTTTTGGTTACATCTTTGACCCGAAATACAAGATTGCATCGCTCCTTGCAGAGAATGTCTATAAATCTTCACGTAAGATTCTTTTGGATGAAATCTCATTCTACAAATGTTCTGAAAATTTTAGAACCTGTCTGGAGCAAAGAAAAAAAAAACCCTGCTGTTGTATTTCTGAAAGAAGGGAGTCTAACACGAGTCTCGTGAGGAGTGGCTGAATACTCTTTCCCATAGAACAGAGTCCTTGGGTGGCCCAAGAAATATTTTACAATTTAAAAAGTTCTTCTCTGGAAGTACTAGAATTCCTATTCTTTTTCTGACACTGGGGAACAAACACTAGTGGGTTGAAGTTCTAAGGAAGTAATTCTAGCTCAGAGGAAGAAAGCCCTTGTTAAATACTTGGAGGTGTCAGAAAAGAACCCTCTTAGGATAGGGACAATGTCACACGGACACTGAAAACCTCTGAGTGCATGGGGAGCTGTCTGTCAGGCAGATTGCAGAGTGTTTTCAGAATGTGTGAAAGAGTTAAGGGTGGAGGGAAGTGGTTCTATCATTAGATAAATAACCTGAAAACCCTTCTGTGTGGAGACGTGATCTATTAAATTTTCTGCCTCAGAGTCCTCCCATCCACTTTTGCTTAATAGCCATCGTTATTACTTCCCTTTAGATGTGGAATTCAATAGCATCTGTCCTTTGGTGCACGTTGCTCCATTAACACTAGCATTACTTACTACTTTCCCTCAGTTACTATATTCCAGGCTCTGCACACCGTCTTTTATGTACATTGTTCTTTAAATATCTAAAGCATCCTTAAGGCGTGAACATTTTTACTCCCCCCATCCTATAGGTGTAAAACCATGAAGCTCAGAGAGGTGGCACGATTAGCACAAAGATGCGGTAAATAGCGGGACTGAGACACACAGCAAGAACTACAAAAAAAGATTCTGTCTTCACCACTTCTTTGTACTTTGCCCACTTCTTAGATAATATCAACAGCTCCGTCATTGTTACCAGCCCCGTCACCACACAGCGCCATCGTCTGGGGTCATGGCCATCACCATCATCACCGTGGTTACAAAGTCTGCTTCTTCCCCTTTTCTCCTCCTCCCCCTTCCTTTCCTCCTCCCCCTTCCCTCCATCGTCATCACAGTCGTTGTTGCTGGCGTCGTCATCCTCATCGTCGTCTTCAGCTGCTCTCCTTTTATTCCTGCTCCCCATCACCTTCATCGCCGTTATCCGCATCATAGCCGACCACATTGTGTGTCCCTTGGACGCTGTGCCCTGTCCAGAGAACTGCAGACGCACTCACTCATTTAACCTTCATATCAACAGTAGGATGCTCGTTCTGTGGTTAACTGTGTTTTACAGTTGAGGAACTGAGACACAGAGAGAGGACAGCACTTCACCGCAATACGTGAATGTCTTCCATCCTTAGGGGCTACTTTTCTGCTTGACTGAGAATGGGAACCACGGGTCACCTAAGTCATAGAAACTTTCTGAAAGAGCTGAAACTTTCACTCTACATTTATGCTTAGATATGGGTGATTCCATAGAATCTTTTAAGATTGTCTAGACATTATAATCATGGGCTTCTTCCTGTTATTTGACAGAAAAATGATCATCACGGCTGAAAAGGCAGACCCTCTTAGAGGTTTTCTTTTTTAATGCACTGTCCTCTTCCTTACTTGGAGGCTTTGTAAACATTTGTGTGTTTGTAACTGTGAGAGCCATGGGCATGCTGCAGCACTTTGGGAATATAGGGCTTGTGCCCAGCCTTTTCTATGAATCCTCATTTTAACCTCAGAAGAAACTTATGACATAAGTGCTATCACTATGCCCGTTTCACAGATAAAGAAACCGAGGCCAATGATAGCCAAATAAATTAGCCGATATCTCACAGCTAGCAACTGGTTGAACTGTTGCAGGAAGTCAACGTGGTATGACTTCAGAGCCAGTGGCCTTAAGCACTGTGTTTTCCTGTTTCACTCATTCATTTTATGGCCAGCATAGAATCTGTTCAGCTGACTTCTACTAACTCCTTGTTTTCACCTCTCTGTTAAGGTTGCTACTCGCCCCTGCCATAGAACCAGGAACATAATGAGACTGCTTTATTTGAGGTAACCCCAGGAAGTTATGGGAGACAAAGTAGATATTACCAGATGGGAACCTTAGTTAAAATAAAGAAGCTTTTCTAAAATGTGTATCTATACAAAATGGTACTGGCTGCTTTGGAGAAGCACTGAGGCCTGTGTTCAAGGAAAGAGACAAGATGTAGGCCCATCTATCTACCAGGGAGGTTGCAGAAAAAATTCATGGGTAGAAGTTTGAATCTAAATGTCTCCAAGATTCTTGTAAATCTTATCTCCCAATTTTAGATTGCTCACTGTGTCTTTTAAATAAGCTCAGTGTCTATTCAGCCATCTACTTACTTTATTCATTATTTTAGAAACACTTTTAATGATAAAACATAGAATATATTCCATTTTAATAATTTAAAGCTGTATGTGACAGTAAGCACATTCTTCGGGTTGTACAACCATCACTACCGCCTAGTTCCAGGTATCGTAAGAGATGCCACTCCCAAAGAATGAAAAACAGTTATTTAAATGAAAACTTGCACATGAATGTTCATAGGAACATTCATAATAACCCAAAGTGTAAACAACTAAATGCTCCTCTGTAAACGAACAGACACCCTGAAGGTGGTCTAGCCACAGGTGGGGTATTTTACACAGTGACCCTTGAAAACACTATGCTAAGTGAAAGAAACCAGGCACACCGGGCCACATGTTGTCTGCTTTTATTGTACAGAATATGTTTCTTACTTTTTGTCATATCTGTAAGTCGGGGATTTCTAAACATTCTACTTTTGTATGCATTAAGTTATTTTTAGACTAGTTATTATTTCGTTATTTTAAATATAAAAATTTACTGTAGCTTCTTCCTGAGCTATGGCAACTATGGAGCAGTGGGTTTGACGTGTTAGTTCCATTTCTTTGAATATACTTGATCTAATTTTATCTTAAAAATAAAGCCCACTCATGCGCCATCTGAATGCATCTGTGTACACTTACGACATTTCTGAAAACAGCCTTTTGGCTCCTTTTGGCAGTCAATTCCTTGTTCATGGGACTCATGCAGCTCCTTTCTGTACACTTGCACTGCCCAGCGTGCCAGACACTAGCCACGCAGAGCTCCCTCTGTGAGCCGTAAGTAAATGAAATGAAATGAAGAATACAGTTCCACAGTCACACCACCCACAGCTCAATGCTCAGTGCCCTCAGGTGCCTGGCCGCTGCTGCACAAGACACCACACACCGCCACTGTGTCGCCCTCTGAGGGTGAGAGCTCTGTCTAGACAGTTTATTTCTTCTACTGAACTAGTGAAGTTCCCCGTCTCCCTGATCTTGTGCGCTAGTCAGCCTTGGCATCTTCACCTCCCACCCTTGTGCTGGCTGACCGTTCATCCTCCCACCAGCTCCAAAACTGACCTATTTTCCAGCGTCACCAGCGAGGGCCTGATGCCAGCCACCAGCGTGGGGCCTTCTCTTCCTGCTCCCCTTCCTGCTTGCTGCTCCCTGGGCTCTGGACGCCTTCCATCCTGCCACTCTCTCCTGCTCTCTTTGACGGGAGGACCTCCTCCCGTGGAACCCCGGCCAGCTTCGTGGCAAGGCCTCACTTGCTTTCAAACTCCATTTTGCTTTGTTGCCCAGGGAGGTGACGCTGCCTCTGCTTTTCCTGTGCTGCTCTGTTGATCCTCTTGTCTTTCTTCTCCTCCAGCTCTTTCTCCGTTGCAGTCTCTACTTTTCACTGATCAACCTCTCTGATTCCTCTTTCTCTTCTTCCTACTGTTCTTACAATTGTTTCTCAGTAGTTGTGAAATTAACTCTTCATGGTGACTTGGAAAGCAAATAGGAAAAGAAGTTGCACTAGGGAATGGAAAGCTATTTTCCTTTTATCATTTATGCTGTGGTATCCATTCTTCTTGGGAATATGTTCTAAGACTCCCTTGTGGATGCCTGAAACTGCAGATAACACCAAACTCTAAAGCGTACTATGTGCTTTCTTCCTATATGTACATGGGTACTGGTCATCAAGTTCAATTTACAAATCAGGCACAATAAAAGATTGATAACAATTATAGAATAAAATGATCCTAAAATACTACAATAAAAATTATGTGAGGAGAGTCTCTCAAAATATTGTATGTTGGTATATTCACCCTGCTTTTCCTTGTGAGGATTTGAGGAGACATAGTATCCATATGATGAGATAAAGGAGGTGACCTAGGTTTGTGATGTAGCATAAGACTACTACTGACCCCTCCAAGAAAGGGTCATCTGACCATCTATCTCCAGTGGTCCTGGATCATGAAGCGTGATGATGTTCGGAGGGGAGGGTGGACAGCGTGGATATACCGAACAAAGAGATGGTTCGTATCCCAGGTGGAAGAGAGTAGAATGGCACAAGATTTCATCATGAAACTCATTGCATTTGAAGACTTATAAAATCTTCCTGGAGTTGGAGTTCTCCATTTGACATTTTTGGATTTTCCATTGATGTGAATAACTGAAATAGTGGACATCAAAACCACAGACCAGAAGACTAACATATGGAGAATATGTATATAGAAAAATATATCTCATATATAATATCATATATCATATATATTGAGAAAAATAAAGTCAAAAAATGCTCCCCTAAAGCCCTCTTGATCCAGCTGCTTGCTAGGTGGAAAGTGTATCATTTTCTTCCCCCCTAAGCGCGTGGCCTTTGCAGTTACGGGTGAAGATGTGAGTATCAGGGCAATGATCAGGACTGCAAAGCTCAGTCCTTTGGAGAACATATTTTCACACCAGAAATCCATAGCAGGATGTGAAACATTATTACTGCCACATTTACTCAGGACTGTCACATTTCATTACAACACTGGGCAGCATTTACACTGCTGTTTAGCCAGGGCATATTTAACTCCATCCTGATGGTTCTGCAGTGTCATCTGGCACACCAGGACATTCTCTGTGCTGCTGAGGACTCCAGCTCTGACCAGATGAAAATCTGCTCCTGTTCGTTCAGCACATGGGTACTGATTGCTGACCATGTGCCAGATACTGTGCAGGGCTGGGGCCTGTGATGCCGACTCAGACACAGGTCCTGGTCTCTCTGAGTTCACTTTGCAGTTAGGGAGTTAATGAATACATGCATGGAAACCCTGTGACAAGCAGATGGAGAGGGAGAGGCAGAGGCAATGGAGGCCATTCTGAGGAGCAGAGGGGTGGGTGGAAGGAGGCTCAGTCAACCTGTTGGGAAGAGGAGCCCTGTGCTCCATTTTGGAGCATTTGAACAAGTAAATAGAGGAGAAAGATCTTTACATTTAATTGAGACTTGTGAGACTTAATTTTCTTTATATCTCAATGGAAATATTTAATTTTATTTTAAAAAGTGATATGCAGTAAAAGTGAGTGTTGATGCGTAGTTTTATGGTTATGGACTTACCCCAGAGTCCTGTGGTTACTATGACAACCAGGATTCAGACTTAGTCCAACATCTGCCCAAAACCTCTCATGCTGCCCACTTAGAGTCACACTTTCTTACACCTTTAAGCTTTAACAGTCACTGATGTTCCGTGTTCCTATAGTTTGTCTTTTGGAGAAAGACACTGATAAAAGGTGATCGGAATATATGATGAATGTTAAAATTACAATCAGTAAAAGATGCATACGCAATGAGTGCTGCTTCCAAGTGCCGTCGAATGCGAAGGTGGGCATGCAGAAGCATCACAGCGTGCCTTCTCTGCCTCCCTCACTGGCGGCGGCACTGGACGGCTTCTGGCTCCTCACAGTCTCAGCAGGTGACTAGGAAAGCAAATGTTTTGAATCAATTCAGGACAATGAGGCGGACACTAAAGATATGCACGAAAGAGGATTCTCAGAATTGGTTCAGAAAGTGGCAGGAATGAGACAAAAAGTGTGTTCAAAGTCAGGGGAGTATTTTGAGTGGATAAATGCAGTGTATTTTTTATTGTAATATAATTTTTTCAAAATGTAAACATCCATCTTGTAAAAATGGAATCATATGGTGTGTGACATTTTAGGGTTTATATCTTTCACTCAGCAGAATGTATTGGAGTTAATCCATGTTATGTTTTTTTAGCTATTCCTTTGTCTTGTATAGCATTTCCTTGTAGGATATCCCAGCATTCCTACTGTTAGGTATTTAACCGAAAAAACAAAGTTGTATGGGCACAAAAAGCCTATAAAATATATTTTACCCTTTCTAGTTATAACTGCCCCATACTAGAAAAAAACCTGTATGTCCTTCAACAGCTGAGCAGATAAACAAGACTTTTGTGACTTTAAATGGTAGATAACCAATTCTCACTTACTTAAGCAGAACAAAAACGAAGGAAATGATTAGTTTGAACTAGAAATGATAGAGTGAACTCAGATTAGCTAGATCCAAACTCAGATGATTTATTTAGGTCTCTCCCTCTCCCTTTCCCTGCTTGGCTTTTGGCTTTTCTTTATGAGGTGGGGGGAAAAAGTCACTTAAAATAGGTGTTGATTTATATACTTTCAGGGCTGTAACCCTTTAACAGCAGAAAGACAGTGATCTCTTACAGCTGCAACAGAAATTTCTGGAGGAGAATTTGATTGGATGAGTTTGAGTGAATTGTCCATACCAAACCAATCCCTGTAGATAGACATGTGCTTTTCAGTGGGCAGGAGAGAGCCTGCTATCCAGAAGCAGAAACTCTGCATTGCTTCTATTGTTTGTGTATGTTTTGTTTATGTCTGTTTGTTAATGTGTTTTTGTTCTTTATCTTTAAAAATTAAAAAAAGAAGTGTCATGGAATAGCAAGTACTACTGCTTCCTAATGGAACCAAAGTATAGGAAAAAAGGCCAGAAAGTTGAAATCTCAAGGCTTTAGCAGGACATCATCAGTTGTTTGAGTTCACCCCAATCACAATACATAAAGAACAGTAACATTGGAAAAGTAAGGTAAGACTGGCTGAGCAGCCTAGATTTAATTTCTGGAAGATGAGGAGCCACTTCTGACTTTTGAGAAGGGCTGTGCATGACCAGAGCCTAGGTTCAGGAACATGTATCTGGCAGGTGGGCTTAATATGAGTGTGAGGGATGGTATATAGGGTGTCCACAGGCCAGTTAGGATATGATCACAGTCCAGGCAGAAGAACAGTCAGTATTACTTAAGGCATTTTGGGAGCAAGCAACAAAAAAAACTCATTTACTTATCTTGACACTTGCTTTTCCTTTTATTACACAATGTTCCCAGAGTTCAAAGTATCGGGTTATGAATTCTGGTCCTCAAGGTGTTTATAGTGGAGCTGAGGTGGTGAAGTTGTGCAGGCTATGAACTACAGAAGTCCAGGGGACACTTTTCATATTGTATTTATTGAGTATTTGTGTCTCGTTTTCATAGTGTTTATGGCAGGTGGTAGTAAACTGTCTTAAGAGAAAGATGTCCTTTAGACATTCACTCTAAGTGGTCAGGACTAAGCAAATAATGAAGCTACACTCTACAAGAGGATCGTATCACATGAGAAGTAGTGGATGAGAGTTGGAGGGGGACACATCCAGCTCGTTCTCTCCCTTCCTCAAGCCTCCGTCCAAATAGCATCAAATTAGACAGGCAAAACCAGCCTTTTCACTTCCTTGTCACATTTTACAGAAATTTACATTAAAGTCCACTAAGGAGCATTTTAACATTACTTTCTCTAGTGTTACTGTCTACAGGTTTCCAAGTAGCCAGGAAGTATTTTGTGGGCTGGGGTTGTTTGCGATGATACCACCTTGAAGTGTAGCTAATAAACATGTTGGGTGAAAAGGAATTGAAGCTGCAGAAAGAAATGTGGACAAAGACAACTGGCCTAGCACATTGTCACCACTCAGCTTTGTGTTTTTTGTGAAATTGAAAAATATCATCTTTGAGTGAACATTGATGTGTTGTTTTTGGAATCAAGTCTGTGCATGTTGAACACACAGTGTCTGACAGCATGGTGCTAGACATACATGAGTGGCTACAGGGGAGACCTGGTCTTTGCTCCTGCTGGAACCAAATATGTGAATGGTTGGTCTTTAGAGAACAGTAGGAGGAGGTGGGTTGCTAAGTGCTATCCCAGGAGGTGTGAGTTAGAAAGAGCCAAGAGTAGGAAATAACATCAGGAAACACCACAGATGAATGAATAAGGAAAATGTGGTCTATACATACAGTGAATGATGGTTCAGCCACAAAGAAGAGTGAACTTGAGTCACGTGGGGAAATGAATAGATCTTGAGGCTTAATGTTAAGTAAACAGTTTAGACAGAAAAGGCTACATATTGTGCAATTTCTCTTATGTGAGAAAAGCAAAATAGAAGTACAGTTAAGAGGACAATAGAGGAGGGGTGATAGGAAACATGGAGATAGACATTTTGGAGATGGGGAAGGGGATCAAGGGAAGAGAGGAGAAGAGAGGATGGTGAGGAAGGAAGATCAGAAATAAGATTTAATATATGTGTACCACTTCCCAAAAATGAGTATAGCTACTATGTATTACAAACATATACCAACATAAAGGGTTGAATTTTAATCTAAAATGAGAGACAAAAGGACATTCTGGGTAGGATTAAAAACGTATAGAAAGAGTTGATGTAAGAACACATTATTATGCCCAGTCTGGTGGCTTATGCCTGTAATCCTATCACTCGGGAGGCTGAGGCAGGAAGACTGCTGCGAGTTCAAGCCCAGCCTAGGCGATGTAGTAAGCTACACAGTGAGACCTTGTCTCAGAAAAAAAGAATGCATAATTATATATTCACCTGTGAGAGGAGATTCAGAGAGAGGGTCAAATACTATAGAGCCAGAAGGAAACAACAGGACCCATGGAACCATTCTGAGAGTTTCCAGGGGCAACTGAGATTTAAGGAGGTGAAATGGCAGCTGGAGCACCTTAACTGGAAGATTTTGGAATCCCAAAAGCTTTGGTCCAAGTACAGTGATCCCTCACCTGTCAGGGGACTTATGTCCCAGAGACCCCCGTAGGTGAAACTCTGCGAAGGAGTGGTGTTATATTACACATACTCCTATAAACTTTTCCCATGCTCTTATTAACCTTTCTCACACTCTTATAAATACTTCATATGCTCCTAAACACTTTCTACACTCTTAAACCTAGGTACTTTTAACAACATGTAAAATTCTATATGGGTACTCAACGTGAGGTGGACAAGGAGAGATGCTGAAGGTGTGGGAACAGTGTGGGAGAGTAAACAGATAGATGCTACGGCCACTGAACCAATAAGCATCCAGGGTACAGAACACAGTGCTGTGGTTGGTTGCCTTCCATTCCATCAGCCAATAGTGTGCCATGTACAATCTCACGTTGGCAAACTTGCTCAAGCAGTAGTGGCATACTGCAGTTCCACTGTGTACATTATGTGTACATTGTGTACATTGTGTACAGTATGATATTCAGCCACTGATGAAATACATACTGTATTTAATTTGAACTGAATATTCTTTTAATATGTTTGAATTAACATTTTGTATTTTTGTTTTAAAATTTTTAGACAAAAGTAATTAAAATTGTAAATATTATATAAATGTCTATATACTGCAAAATCCTGCAATACAGCAAAAGCTCTGCAATACAGAATTAGATATTTTTTTTTAAAAAACCCAAGATACAGTGAAGGTGCAATAAGTGAACTGTGGTATAGTGAGGGATGACTGTAACTTGAAGCAGTTAGGATACATTTTATTTTGAAATGACAGAAAGTAAAAAGCAATGGCTTGAAAATATAGGAATTGACTTTTCTCTTGTATAAAAGAAGTCCAGGTGTGGCTGGTGGCTGGTATAGTGCTCCATGTTTTCAGGGAACTGGGTTACTTCCACCTCTTCTCTGCCACTTCGGCCATAGGCTTCTTCTTCATGGTCCCAAATGGCTACTAGTGCTCTAGACATAATGTCTACAATGCAACAGGAAGGACAAAGACCAAGATGGGCTCACCTCCTGCTCATCAGGTACTTCCTGTAGCATGTATATACACACCTGTATATGTGTGTGTGTGTATACATACCTATATTACATCTTCTCTCTATTGATAAGACATAATCCCAAGGCCATCCTAGCTGGTAGGGGGCTGGGAATTTAAGCTTGGTTATGGGATGTTCTGTGCCTCGCTAAAACTGTGAATTTCCACTAACAAGGCAGAGGAGGAGAGAGGATAGTGATGGACAACCAGAAGTCCCTAGCACCCTGTGTAGCCTTTTACTACAATACAAAACCTACTGAACCTCTGTTTTCTCTCTGGAAAGTGGAAAAATCTATACTTATTTCTTAGGTGAGAGTTCAGGTAATATAGGAAGTATTTTGTGTAACATTGAATACAGATGACAAGCTAAATACAGTTCAATCCCTTATCTTTAGGTAGCTGCTCTCACTGGCGCCTCCAAGGAGAGGAGACAAGATCCTAGATCTTCTGGAGGAGCAGACATCTTAAGGATTTTCTTGTTCATTTGTTTGTTTCATTGATTAATAACAGTATCATTTCTTCCAGATACATCTTATTTAAAAAGTACAATGTTGTAGAGACTTCAGAGGAAATGAGAATCCTAGAGTCCCATTGGAAGATATGACTTTTTCTCTCTTCCTTGAAACTACTGCCTAATGATCCTAATGATCCACAGGCAGACACCTTTCAATAGAGAAACAGGACTTACTGCCTAAGAGTAAAACAATAAAAGAAAGAGAAGTGAGACTTTTGCTAATTCAGTGAATGTTCATTGAGCATCTGCTTTGGCCAGATATGTTCCTAGGTTCTGTACTATAGATACAACTAAAAAAAAAAAAATGGGGACAAAGCTTCTGCTTTTATAGCTTTTACATCCCAATACAGGGATATCCAGGAG
This sequence comes from Dinomys branickii, assembly GCA_004027595.1. Taxonomy (NCBI): domain Eukaryota; kingdom Metazoa; phylum Chordata; class Mammalia; order Rodentia; family Dinomyidae; genus Dinomys; species Dinomys branickii. The sequence continues at coordinate 6,779 of PVLD010023278.1, read as the reverse complement.
TTCTGAGTAAAACCACTCCTTGAATTGGATGTCAGTTGATTTGCAATTATCTATATATTTCGTGGGGAGGAGGTCAGCTTTCATGGACAGCTGCCTCACTGAGATCTTGAAAAAGTGGTAAGATAGCTTCCAGCCATTTGTCCTTTTCTTCGCTTGTGGGTTAGAAGCTCATTATATGAGCTGATTCCTTGGGCACTCATGCTGGTCAAGTTCCAAATAGATAAGGCATAGTAATTAGAAGTTAATGGTGATATATTTGGTGCCATTTTAATAACACTATAAATATTATGAAGAATTTTCAGATTCCCTAATCCAGGTTCCTGAGAGAACCCTATACATAATGGAAAGATAGGAGAATGGATTTAAGAAACCACCTTACTAATGTGCATGCAGCCTTCCCAAAACTTTAATAAAGCAGATTCCAGAGGTAAGCAGTAATCTTAGAGAATTATCTCTTTGCATCTGGTTCACCCAGAAATAGATGTCAAATGTGCAAAATTTTTAAGACCTATGTCTGCTCATTCATTTGATCATTTACTCAATAAACACTTTTAAATTCTGACTGCAAGATACACACTATTTTAACTGTCTTAGAGTCGCAGTAATCAAAACAGGCAAGATTCTGGTGCTGTGGAGCTTTCCATCTTTAGTTTTTTGTAACTCAGTATTTCCTAGCCGAGACAGCCAGCATTATTTTTTAACATGACGCAATAGAATATGTGTTGGAAGAGTAAACAATACTTCTTTTTCTCTAGCCCCATGCCTTCTCCCGTTTTTCTTTATGCTGTGGTTTCAGAGCCCCTTTTGAATGATTCTGGCCTAAACTATGTAGATTTTTGTGCTGGAATTATGAAGTTCTGTCCTGACATTTACATCTTGGCTCTGTTGTTACACATTTGGTGTTTGTCCAGGGGAAATGAGGGACCAGCAATGAGTGGTTCCAGCACTGGGGCAAAGAGGAAAATACACCCATCAGGAGGCTGCTGAGAAGAGGTGGAAAAAGGGCTTACGGAGAGGAGGTAAATGGAGCGGTGCGGGAGTGGGGAGCTACAAACTGGCAAAAACACAGTGAGGTTGCTCTAAAGAAGAATGAGGGTTCCTTCTTACCTACTTTGCTTACATTTCTCAATGTTGGGACAAAATATCTGCTACCAAAAAATTAGAGGAGGAAAGGTTTATTTAAGCTCATGGTGAAACTCTCCCTTGGTGGATAAGGCCTGCTGCACGGGAGCAGCCCTGCTCTCTGTGGAACTCTCTGTTGGCAGGTGAGGCCTGCGTGTGTGCTCTGCCATGTTTCTTTGGGACAGGGAAGGGGCTCCGCCCAATGAAGCAGTGCCTGAGTGGCCTGTCTCTGTGGAACTCTCTGTCGGGGGTTGAGGACTGCTTTGTGGGAGGAACCCTGGGCTCTGTGGTTCTCTAGGTTGGGAAGTGAGGCCTGCTTTCCCCGAACCAGCTACCTGAGGATCCCAGAGCAATGGCCCCTGTCTGGCCACCATTGGATCCACAGCTGAGGCCAGCACACTTTCCATCCACGGCCTGGAGACCCTGGTATTGAAGGCCAGCATTCCCACACCATCACAGGTGTGGTCTAAGCTATGTACCCCAGAAATTGCCTGGAGATCCTGGGTCCAGGGGTCCATGGCCTGATACCATCATGGGATAAGTTTGATATCCAGGTAAACTAGGGTCCCTAGAGTCCTTTGATGAGCTGCCTGGGTAGCTTGTAGCTCAGCACTTTTTCATACAAAATGACAAGACATAGGAGCAAAATGCAGTGTCTGAACTCAGCTTCACCCAGAACAAGTCCAGGAGACACTGACATAGGAGAACTGAGAAGCCACATACCTGAAATCTCTAAATTGATCACATCCTAAGTAAAGAAACAACTCCACCAGGCCATAGAAGAGATCAGATCAGAAATAATCTCTCAGGCAAAAAATGAAATGACAATCAATGAAAGAAATGCTTCACACATCTAGAGAAGAAACAGATAAAAAAATAGATGAACATAGGCAACAGATAGAAACATTACATGAACAATTTAGGAATGAATTAGAACACATGAAAGAGACTCAAAGAGACTTCCAGGGAATCAAAACTTCCATTGAAAGCTTGCAAAACCGCCTAAGGAAGTTGAAGATAGAATTTCAGATCTCGAAGACAGCATGATAGCTAGTGACCATGAAGGAAGGTCTCTTAAAATCAACAAGGATCCAGGAAAAATCAATCCAACAGCTGCAAGATGAGGCAAAGAGAAATAATGTCCAAGTGATATGAGTCAATGAAATAGCAGGAGGCCACACAAATGACATAAAAAGAATATTTGCAGAAATAATAGCACAAAATATCCCAAGCATGGCAGAAGATACTAATTGCAGTAAATGAGGCATATAGAACTCCAACGAGCCACAACCCAAGAAAAACCACACCCAGACATATAATAGTCAAGGTCCCAGATATCCAGCAAAAGAACACAATATTAAAAGCTGCTAGAGAAAAAAACCAGATCATCTTTAAAGGAAAGCCCATCAGAATCACAGCAGACTTCTCAACACAAACCATGAAGTCAAGAAGAGCTTAGAGTGAGGTATTACAGGTTCTGAGAGAAAACAGCCTCCAACCCAGACTGATGTATCCTGCAAAACTATCCTTCAAGTTCAATAAAGAAATAAAATATTTCCATGACAAAGAACAACTGAAGAACTTCATGAGTGCCAAACCAACCTTACAAAAAGTACTAAAAGATATTCTAGACAAAGAAAAAAGAGACCACAATCTCAAGAACAACAATAGAAAGGAACTCTCATGCAGAGCAAGCAATTCAACAGTGGCAAAAGTAGGAAACCAACAGCAAGTAAACAGCATGACAAAGATAAGCAAACATATATCAGTTATAACCATTAATGTAAATGGCCTCAATTCACCAGTCAAAAGAAAGACTGGAAGAATAGATTAAGAAACAAAATCCCACAATATACTGTATACAGGAAACACACTTTACTCAAAAAGAAATCCATAGACTAAAAGTCAAAGGATGGAAAACAATTCTCCATGCAACAGATTCCCAGAAAAAAGCAGGGGTAGCTATTATGTCTGCAGACAAAGTAAACTTCAAACCAAATCAATCAGAAGAACTAAAGAAGGTCACTTCATACTAGTGAGTGGAAAACTGCAAGAGGAAGAGATAATATCCTAAACATATATGCACCAAATATTGGAGCACCAAACTATGTAAGTGAAATCTTAACAGACATGAAAAACCAAATATTAACACTATTGAAATAAGGAGCTAAACACCCCTTTGATGCAAAGAGACAGGTCAAGTGGACAAAAAATCAGCAAAGAAATAACAGACCTGAACCAAATCTGTGAACAAATGGACTTAGTAGATATATACAGAATGTTCCATCCCACAACATAAGAATACACATTTTTCTCAGCTGCACATGGGACTTTCTCTAAAATAGACCACATTCTAGACCATAGAGCATACCTACCTAAATGCAAAAGAATTGAAATTATTCCACACATATTATCTGACCGCAGTTCAAGTGAAACTGGAAATTAATGACAAAAGAAACTCCAAAAACTCCATAAACATTTGGAAATTAGACAGCAACCCCCCTGAACAACCAATGGGTCACAAAAGCAATTAAAGAAGAAATTAAAAAATACCTACAAACAAATGAAAATGCAAATACAACCTACCGGAATCTGTGGGATGCAATGAAAGCAGTCCTCAGAGGGAAATTTATAGTGGTGAACTCTCACATAAGGAAAACAGAGAGAGAACAAATAAATAGCCTTATGCTGCACCTCAAACTTTTAGAAAAAGAAGAACAAGTCAAGCACAAAGCCCAAAGAAGGGAGGAGATTATAAAGATCAGGGCAGAAATTACTGCAATTGAGATGCAGAAAACACTACAAAAAATGAATGAATCAAACAGTTGGTTCTTTGAAAGAATAAACAAAATTGATAAACCCCTAGCCAACCTTATCAAAAAAAGAAAGGAAAGAATTCAAATTCATGCAATAAGGGATGAAAAGGATGAAATCACTACAGATCCTACAGACATTCAAAAGACCATTAATACCTACTTTGAAAATCTTTACTCCTATAGGATAGAAAACTCAGAAGAAATGGACAGATTCCTAGGTATGTACAGATTACCAAATTTGAATCAGGAAGATATAAACATCCTGAACAACCCAATATCAATTAATGAGATTGAAAATGTAATTAAAAACTTACTGACAAAGAAAAGTCCAGGCCCTGATGAATTCACAGCAGAATTCTATAAAACTTTCAGAGAAGGTTTAATGACAAAACTCCTCAAACTCTTCAATGAAATTGAAAAGGAAGCAATTCTCCCTAACTCATTTCTGGAGGCAAGTATTACGCTGATACCAAAACCTGAGAAAGACCCAATGAAGAAAGAGAACTATAGACCAATCTCCCTAATGGACATAGATGCAAAGATACTCAATAAAGTACTAGCAAATAGAATGTAGCAAACCATAAAGAAACTTATATACAATGACAAAGTTAGATTCATTCCAGGAATGCAGGGATGGTTCAATTTATGCAAGTCAAATAATGTAACACACCATATCAATAGAGCCAAAGACAAAAACCACATGATCATCTCAATAGATGTGGAAAAAGCTTTTGACAAAGTACAACATGCATTCATGACAAAAGCCCTAGAGAAAATAGGAATAAATGGCCTTTACCTCAATCTGATCAAAGCCATCTATGACAAACCAACAGCCAACATCATACTAAATGCTCAAAAACTAAAAGCTTTCACTTTAAGGTTAGGAACAAGACAAGGATGCCCACTGTCAAGACTTGTATTTAAGATAATTCTGTAAGCATTAGCCAGAGCAATTAGACAAGAAAGAGAAATTAAAGGAATAAGAATAAGAAAGGAAGAAGTGAAATTATCACTATTTGCAGTTGACATGATACTTTACACAGAAGACCCCAAAAACTCCACAAGAAGACTCCTTGAATTAATCAACAAATTCAGTATTGTAGCTGGATATAAAGTCAATACCCCAAAATCAATAGCATTCTGGTACACAAACAACAAACACACTGAGAGAGAAATTAAGGAAATCATACCTTTCACAATAGCATCCAAGAAATTGAAATATGTAGGAATCAATCTGACAAAAGAAGTAAAAGATCTATTCAGTGAAAAGTACGGTACTCTGAAAAAGACATTGAAGAAGACTTTAGTAAATGGAAAAATATTACTTGCTCATGGATAGGAAGAACCAACATTGTGAAAATGACCATACTACCAACATTGTTGTACAGTTTCAATGAAATTCCCATTAAATACCATTAGCATACATCACAGATGTAGAGAAAACATTCCTTAAATTCATCTGGAACCAGAAGAGACACAGAATAGCAAAAGCAATCCTGGGCAGCAAAGACAAGGCGGGTGGAATCACAATCCCTGACCTGAAATTATACTACAAAGCTACTGTAATAAAATCAGCATGATACTGTTATAAAAAACAGACCTGAGGATCAGTGGAACAGACTGGAAGAAATAGCCACAATCACAAACACATTCAGACACCTAATTTTTGGGAAAGGGACTAAACAAGCTCACTGGAAGAAAGACAGCCTCTTTAATAAATGGTGCTGGAAAAATTGGCTTGCCACCTGCCAAAGACTCAAAATAGACCCAAGTCTGTCACCATGCACCAAACTCAAGTCAAAATGGATCACAGATTGCAATATTAAGACAGAAACACTAAATCTATTGGAAGAGAAAATAGGTAAAAATCTTGAAGACATAGGAGTTGGCAGAGAGTTCATGAACAAAAACCAAACTGCCTGGGAAATACTTCAAAGAATCAACAACTGAGACCTCATCTTACTGAAAATTTTTTGTGCATCTAAAGAAATCAGCAGTAGAGTAAAAAGAAAACCCACAAATTGGGGAAAAAAAGCTTAGCTGGCTGTCCTTTGGAGAAAGGTCTTCTATCTAGAACATATAAAGAATTAAAAAACATTAACCTCCCAAAATTAAAAACCCAATCCTAAAATGGGCATCTGAGATAAATACACATTTTCAGATGAAGAAATACGAACGGCCAATAAATACATGAGAAAATGTTCAACATCATTAGTCATTTGAGAAATGCAAATTAAAACAACACTGCAATTTCATCTCACTTCAGTAAGAATGGCTAGCACTAAGAAATCAACCAATAACAAATGCTGGCAAGGCTGTGGAGAAATAGGAACTCTTCTTCACTGCTAGTGGGGATGCAGACTGGTGAAACCACTGTGGATATCAGTTTGGAGATTCCTCAGCAAACTAGGTCTAGAGGTCCCATTCAAGCTAGGTATTCCCCTTCTGGGTATTTTCCCAGACAATCTGAAAACATCATATCACATCAATATATGTGCACCCATGTTTATAGCAGCCCAATTCGTAATAGCTAAATTGTGGAAGCAACCCAAATGTCCATCCATTGAGGACTGGATAAAAAAGTTGTGGCATTTTTATATTATGGAATATTTATTCAGCTATAAAGGAATATAAACTTGAGGCTTTTTTTTTTATTTTAGAAACATAAAAGTACAAAAACATATTGACAAACAGACACCCATTATCATAGAAAATAGTACAATCACAACTAATCTATAGACAAGGTGATATGGTCTCAACAGTAGTTGTTGTTTTATCCATTGATATCTTCGAATTGTAGATGTATGGACCCATATACAGACATGCAAATTTAGTCAGACA
>PVLD010023277.1:0-27725 GCA_004027595.1 Dinomys branickii | reverse complement strand
TGTTGTTGTTGTTTGCCTGTTTTGTTTTTTGTCTTTGGATTTTTGGTTTTTGTGTTTTTTCTGTTGTTGAGAGGATTAATTGTCTGACTAAATTTGCATGTCTGTATATGGGTTCATATATTTACACTTTGAAGATATCAATGGATAAAGCAATAACCACTGTTGAGACCATATCACCTTGTCTATAGATTAGTTGTGACTGTACTATTTTTTATGCTAATTGGTGTCTGTTTGTCAGTATGTTTTTGTACTTTTATTTTTTTAAAATAAAAAAAATAACTATAATATGATGTGTAGAGATTGTTTTCTGGTCATTCTGATTGGGCTTCTTTATGTCTCTGTATCTAATGTCTGTATTTTCCCTCAGATGTGGGAAGTTTTCTATCACTGTCTTACTAAATAGATCTACTATGCAATTAGTGTCAACGTCAGTGCCCTCTTCTATATCCAAAATTTGTACATTTGGTCTGTGGACAATATCCTAGACTTCTTGCATATTTTGTTCATAGTTTCCTGTGTTTTCTTTATTAGAGTCTGAGTATAATATTTCTTTAACCTTATCTTTAAGCCTCGAAATTATATCTTCGAATAGATCATAAATTTGGTGGGGTTTTCCACTGAGATTTTGATTTGATTGATTGCACTTTTACTATCAAAGATTTCTGTTTTTCTTCAGAATATCTCTTTGTAGAATTGTTCCTTTATATACTGTATTATCTTCCTTAATTTATTCAACTGTCATATATTTTTGGAAGTCATTGATCATTTAAAAAGCTGGTCTTTTGAATTCTGTGTCAGGCATTTCATTCATTTCAATAACTACATTCAGCTTCTGATGAATTATGAACATTTGAAATGATCATGTTGCCTTGTTTTTGTATTGCTACCTTGACACTTGAAGTACTTGTGTTGCCTTATTTTTATCACTCTTTTGGAATGAGTATCTCTTTCACTTTTCTGTGTCTCTTAGTGTCTAGCCTTCTTTAGAAGGGTTGATCCCCAGCACCTCTCTGAGAGGAGCAAATAAATCATAGTAACAAACATAAGACATGGGCACACCTGATACAAATTAACAACAACTGTATGACCATTAATAGTAGAACATAATTCAGAAATAACAAGAGAGTAAACTGATAGGCTAATAAGTCAATGAAAGTTAAAATTAATGATAATAAAGTGATATTTAAAATGGAAGGGGTAGAGAAAGGAAAAATGGGAAAAGTTTTAAATTTTAAAAAGAGAGAAGGCAAGAAAGAAAAGAAATAAAAGTGAGATCAAGAATCCAATTAAACAATTTTAAAATGTAAACAAAATGAGATAGAAGTGACAATGGCAGACAAGGAGAAAAAGAAGAGGAAGAAAAACACTCAAAAGTCAAACAAAGGAAAAAGGAGTTTTGAAAATTCCTCATGCCTAGGTGTTTGGGTAAGTAAAAAGTTTCTTCCTATAACCTGTAATGTTGGAGACAGATTGGAGGGAGGGCTAGTGGGTAGCAAATGGAGGCTGTTGTGTTTCTATCCTCTCTTTACTGGCCGTTGCTTGGTGAATGCTGAGTCCTGCTCCACCTCTTGTCCTGGTCAGGGCCAATCAATGGCATATCGTCTGTCTCGGGGCTGTATCCACTCCAGAGGCTTTTAATGTTTGTTTTATCTTCTCCTCTGCACCTTGGGCCAATGTTATTCCTAACTAGCTCTGTGGCCTTTGTGGTTGTGAGGTGCTTCATTTACTTCTAAAGATCCTCTGGGCTGTATTCCGAAGGACATAGAAAATGTGCAACAAGAGGTAGACCCCTGATCACACTGGCATATGGGAAAAGCAAACGGACTGCTGAGATCTGTGCTGAAAGAGGGCAGTGAGGGGAGTCAAGCAATATATTGGGTGTCATCCCAGTGCTTTGAGAAAACCATATACTGCTCAGTACAGAGGGTCCTACTGCCAACCGCTGTGTCCTCCAGAGCCTGAGATCTCCACTGCTTAAACTTCTCATGGATTTTAATCCTCCCCCTTTCCATGACTGAATCTTGTGGTCTTTCCCACCTGGTCACTGAGGTAGGGTGACCCCAGAGATCCTGAAGTATAGTTTTTCTATGACTTTTGATTCCTGGAGTACCTCAGTCTCAAACAAGCCCCCTTTCAAAATAGCACCTGGTTATACCAGTCAGAGAGAGGACAGTGTAAAGCTAGTCTGCCATGTAGGAGAAGTTACTTTCTGAGTAAAACTCCGCACTGCATTTGCCACTTACATTAACTGTGAGTTTTCCTTAGGGTTCGCACTGCCGGTCTCCTGTTTATCACTGGGTCTGAAGGCCTTTGCCGAGCTTATCCTGTAGTACTGGCAGAGTTGGATTAACTGATTGAGTGATAATTAGGTACTCAATCTAACACGACGCAGGGGAGGAGAGAGATAAACAGCAAGAGACAAAAGTTTAATGCAGGCAAGGGGGAAGTCAGCACCTGAACAGCTGTGCTGGCTCTCTGAAGACAAAGGTCAATGTGGGAGCTTATATGCACTCCGAGGGGAGGGGGCACAGGGTAGCTGAGTAGGCTGCTCAGCATACCTTGCTGAAGGGGGATTGGATCATTGTTGGCCTGCGTGGGTTTTAGCAAAGGCAGCTGGGAAGAAGAAACAAAGGGGTCTCTGGGAAGAAGGAGCTAGGCACCATGATAACCCAGCATTGGACTGTTGCCATGGAGACTGGGCAGGTCTCGGGCAGGAAACCTATCATTAACCACCCTGGCTTAGTTCCTTTTTCTCGTTGCTAAGACAAAATGTCTGACACCCAAAATTAAAGGAGGAAAGGTTTACTTCAGCTCATAGCCTGTAGAGATTTCAATCCGTAGTCAGCTGGCTCCAAGGCAAGGTGGCAGAGGGGCATTGCAGAAGAGAAACAATTTGTTGTAGGCAGGAGGCAGCCAAAGTATCCAAGCAGCAAACAACAGTGACAGATGATGAATACTTTCTGCCTCTTTATCTTGTCTCTAGGCTACTTGCCCTTAGGGGAGGCAGCACTCACACCCAACGTGGAGCACCCTTATTCCTACCCAGAACTTTACCAAACTAATCAGTGGACTTACTTAGTAATCACACACCCTTAATCCCAGCATCACACACCAGATCCTGCAACCTCTGAAAAGGCCCACCTATGACTACATGAGGAGGCTTTGGGGAAATGTTTAGATATGAACCCTAACAATCCCTACCTCTTCTCCTGCAAGACAAAGTAGGTGTTCCAGAGTGCTTCTCCACATTGCTTTCTTTTCTCCATAGCTTTTAGCTTGCCTTTTAGTTCTTTGTTGATTCCTAGGAGCTTTTACTTCAAGGTCCAGGAGAGATTGTGATCTGTTGCCAGCTTCTACTTTACCATCTTCTCCTCTGTCTTTGCCTGCTATGGTTTCATGGGAAAATTTATCTTCTTCATGATTTACTGTTGCTTTTGGTTCAGGAGATTTTGATGTGAATGCTGTAACTGAAAATTCTTAAGAGACTGAGAAAAGAGACTATAAAATTTCAAAAATGTCATAGTATAGAAATTTTCAGTGCAAATAACAACATTATGCAAAAAAATGACTAGTGAGATCTATAATGAGATGTAACAGTTACATAATTTGAGGAAAAGTAAATTTTTTCCTTAAAAATTGTATATACTAAAGTAACTGCCTAAACCTAAGATCTAATCCCATAGCATTCTTTCAATATACATATGCTTCATATATCTCTCTGTTTATATGTTCTACTTTGCTCTGGGTTGGGGATGTACATGTCACTAGGAATACTTTACTAATACCTGGATAAATTCTAATGAATTTCAACAAATAGAAATGCCACATTATATTGCACACCAAGGTTTACAAAGTATGTTTTACCTCTTACGTTTTTCTCTTTTTAAATTTAGAACGTTTAATTTAGTCTTCCATTTAGAACAAAAGTTATGTTTGGTTCATTGGTCTAAAACATTGAAACTTTCCTAGATAGAGTCTCTATTATGTAGTTAGTGCTAATCATTTTTACTTTAGAATGAAGGCTCAGAGTTTAAGTAACCTTAGTATCAATTAATTACTTTTTAATTTTTATTAAGTCACAGTTCTTTATCTTATGCAATGATCTCTTCTTTTGAATGCTTAGAATTGATCATACATATATAGTATTTTTATAAATTGAAAAGTACATTTTTTATTTTTTTCACTGTGTTGAGAATCTTATAAAACACTAGATGTTTACTTTGTGGCTTCCAATCTTTCAAAAACACATTTAGAATAAATAATTTAGGAAAGATTGGCTCTAGAAGTGGATAATTATGCTTCTAAATAGAAATGTAAAGTACTCTAAATATGGATAGATTTCATTGTTGGATTAATATTGGTGTTGTAATGGCCCAAGTACCCCGCTGCTTGCTAGACTGACCCCATACTTGACCCCTGATTCACCTCAAACAGCTAAAATCATGTATGGTAACATAATTATTGTTTAAAGGTTCCTTGTTCTTTTTCAGAAAGAATTCAAAGAGCATTGCCCGTCCCTGCCAGAAACAGGAGAGTTACCCAAGCATAATGTCCCTGCTACACCTGTGTGTTCATTGTGGTTTTTGTCTTTATAAGCCCTGCATACAATGGGGTCAGGGCTCTCACTTCTCAGCCTTAAAACAGAGGCGTGAGTGGGGGCCGTTAGGCTCAACTATTAAAAGCACTATTAAATTCTAATTTGGCTGTTTGGGAGTTTATTGTTCTCTGACCCATCTCAGTGTCACCTTTGAGTTTATCAGTTTAGCTATATCTGAACAGATTTAGTTAAAAATATAAGCACATTATAGAACATTTCAGAAATTATTTATAGTGGATATTTTATTTGGCTAAATTTTTAAAATAACTTGTACCCATAGTGTTTGTAGTCTAGTATATCATATCTCTGTTATACTGTTTGTATGATTTATGTTAAAAAAAAACCCTGATACTTCAGAAAAAAGCATTTAAAAATCTTTTAGGGCCTTTTTAGTCTAGTCATATCTTTTACTTCTGTTTTTGGCCTTGTAATAAATTTAGAATATTTGAGAAAATTCACATAATGTAATCAATAATGTAATCAATAGTTCTGTTTATGTTGAGGGAGAACATAAATGCTCAATAAGTTGGCATGTTATTACTTGGCTTTTCTACCTTGAAATAGAGCTTGAAATCATAGATAATACAAATAATCATACAATTTGCTTTGGATGTTTGATTATGAGAATATTGTTCCTACACTGAGAGCGTGACACTTCAATCATGTCTTGGATTTGTAAATATAGAAACAATGTTCTTAACAGGGTGTGCTTGTCATTTAGAAGTAGAACAAATTACATAGCTTTTGTTTTTAGTCTGGGGACAATGTGCTAATCAGGGCCAGATAATCTTATCTTGAAGGGAGAAATCTGATGGGAATGAAGTGTCCCATGGCCCAGGAACAAGGAGTCTTTCTGCATTTTTATTGGGTGGATTGGATTCCTGGGAGTCCAGGATGAATCACCGAAAGGAAAGGGAGAAGCCTAGGGGAAGAGAACATGAGAAAACTGAATTAAATAATATACACTAGTGAATTCTAAAATAACCCTGGCCATTCTGAGAGCAAATGCACTGATACAAGTTGCTTAATTTTAGAATTAAAAATATGTGTTTAAACTGCTATAAACTGGTGGTTCTCAACTCAGGACAGTTTTGGTGAAGTCTGAACATATTTTTGGTTGTCACCTTGAGGGGAGGCGTGATTAGCATGTGGTACTTAGAGGTCAGGGATGCTGCCAACAGTCCCCACTACAAAAATTTATGTAGCCTAAAATATAAATAGTGCTGAGGTTAAGTAATCCTTCCTTAAACTAACAAAGTGACCATAGTTCATATTTTTAGCAAGCATTGTAAATATGGCTATTATTCACTGATATACAAAGTGGTCATGGTAGGTTTTTGTTCTGGCCACGTTTCCCTCTCCTTTCTCCCTTCCCATAATAGGTGACAGCGTGGAGGCGGAAAGACATCCGTGGCTGTGGAGCAGCTAGCTGCAATGATTGCGAGAACCTGTGTCACGAGGGCGCTAGGATTAAACACCATCACAGATGTTAGGGGTAGAGTGCAGATAAGCAAGTCAGCTATCATTTTACTGGGGGAGGGACTTGGGCAAAGTTAAACTCCACTTTTAATGTAATGCAATGGGGACGATGGTATCTTGTACAGTTACAGTGAGGACTAAGTGTACTTAGCTAATTGCCTGTAAACACATGATGGTTGCTAGTGTTATGTATTGTGACTACTCACTTCCAAAAAACCTATTTATGACCACAAAGGTAGATGACACTGGTGGTAGCCTGAGGGTGAGAAAATGCATAGCCAGAAGTCAGAGAAGGCTATATGGGTAGCCCTGGCCAAGTCTGTGTAGCTTGGAATAACTTGGAGCCCAGTTTCTGGGTGGAATCAATTTGCAGTTCCTGAGAGTAATTAGTCAAAGGGCTGACGTGGAACACCGGGCATATTCAAGCATCATGGAGATGTTAGTTTCTTCTGTCTGGTTTCTCAACTAGAATATTGTCTTGGTCTAGGGTTCCTTGAAAGCAGAGTCTGAGTAAAATGTTTGTGTTCGGATTTTTTGAAATGTGATCTCAGGAAGTACAAGTAAAGAAAAAGGAAAAATAGAAAGCCAGAGAAGAAGGCACTGCCTCGTAAGCAGTCATTGTCTAGATGATGGTTTGGGACTTCAGAAGGGCTTTAGGCAATCATTGTCAGACATGTCCTCCCAGGGGAAGGAAGGAATGAATATTTCTCCATTAATTTTTGTCCTTTATTGGCCAAGTTTGACCTCTGTACTTCTGGGGCAGATGTGCAAATGATAGTGGTCAACTTTTGGTGATGTCACATTGTGCCATAAATCCCACTTAGGAAGGAATAGTCATGTGTGGGATGCCTGAGGCAACATATTTTCAGATGGTGTCTCAGTGAAACTAATGAAAACAAAGTTTTCTAAGACTAAGAGATGCAGCCAAGCGAATCTCAACTATTGCTGAAAGGTGTCCAATAGAAGGATTTTTCATGTTACCTTCCTGTTATAGGTGGTCAAATTCATATGGAAAACTTCTGTGAACATCCTTTGAAGAAAAATATTACACAAACAACTATTACTTGAAATAATAAAAAAGCTCAGCAAAACTACTTTATGCAACAGAGGTAATATGAGAGAGAGTCATATTAGTCTCATGATTTCATCTCATGATAATAGTTTAAAAAGTTACCTAATTGATGCTCAAGCTCTATATAACTTTTCCTGCTTTGAATTTGTTAATGTGATTTAAACTGTAGATTAATATCTTAAATTATATTTTCAGTTGAGGTGATTGTTAGTTTTAAAACAAGTTTTTAATCAGTACAACGCTATGTTGATTTGTGTTGGACATATTCCCTAAGATTTTAAGGTATAGACCCCAATCCAATCTTGGTTGTGTCCCCAACATGAATGAAGAAGGTAGCTCTTACAAAAATAATCAACATCTTCCACATTAAACATAGCAGTAACACTTAGATACAGACGGTTCCCAGTCTTCATCCTACCCTGAGTCTTGCAGCCAGAGTGCTACTTCTCCTTCCTTCTTGGAACAGTCTTTTTTTGAGGAGGGGGACATTTAATCCCACACTCTTCTGCCTTCCCTCCTTTACTTCTTGAGTCACACACTCTAATTCTCTTTCACAGGTTGATATTTTTACCATTAGCCATTAAATGTTGGAATTCCTCAAGGCTCAAACTGTATCTCTTTGTTTATTCTTCCTTTTCTAATGGATCTCACCCACATGTAAATACCAGTCCATATTACCATGCTTCAATGGCTCACAGGCTCTTAGATCACTCTGGATTTAGTATCTTCACTTAGGTACATCAGTGGCACAAAACCAGAGTCACGTCATCTTCTTTTCTCTCAAACCTTTTGCTTTGGCTAAAGATCTGCAGGTCATCTTTGAAGATACCCTAGTGTTTCCATTTGATTTTTAGTTCATTGTCCATTCAGATCCAGTTTAGCCCTAATTCTCTCTTGAACTTGCCCATGCTGATCTTACCTACCACGCATTCTCTCATGGACATTCTCCATGCGTACTCCAGCCCTTCTCTAATAGACTGTGATTTCTTTGTGTCCTTCCTGGGGCCCTTCCAACCCATTCCCCACACAACTGCCAGAGCAGTCTTTTCAAGACACTGACCTGATCATATCACTGCTTAACTTTGTGATTCACATATGGATTTTGTTGAATAAATATCCACTGAGGGAATACTTGGATGTATTTTTGCGTCTATTTGATGTTTGATGAACAATTGTTAAACATATAATGTTTGACCTTATCCACAATCTCACAAACAGCACTAATTAGGTAAACCAATAATGTTATTTTAAAAATCAACTTTACTGATATATAATTTACATATAATGAAACACAAATTTTAACGTTTGATGAGATTGAATGAATGTATAGAAAATTGCACTCACAGCCATAATCAACACACAGACCTTTCCAGCATAGCAGACACTGTTCTTTGAGGTCAGTATCCTTTTATCACCACCGTAGGTAGAACTGTCCTGCTTACTGCCACCACACAGAACTACATGGTATCTTTTGTATCTTACCTTTTTCCATTTTGGGTCTGGGAAATTATGGGTATTATTCATTTTTAAAAATTTCTGAGTATTAGTTCATTTTAAAAATACAGTGAAATATATTCCTTGATTCAATTTTTGATGGACATTTGGGTTTCCAAATTGAGTTTTTATGGATGAATTTTGCCATGATTATTCTTTTTTCTTTTTAGAATTACTTTTAACAAATTAGTATGTATTTGTCATACACATTGTTCACTTCATCACAGGGAATTTGTTGCTTTACCTAATGTATCTTACTTCTTGTCTTCTCATTCCCCTCTGCTTCCTTCAGTCTTTCTTCCCCTCCCCATTTATAAGAGCTTTGTTTCCCAGTCTGTCTCTCTTTTTTTACTGAGTATTCTTATATGAGTAATTCTGTGGATATGTGTTCTCCTTCTGTCTTTGGTAAATATTTCTTTCTTTTTTTTTTTTTTTTTTGAGGCAGGGTCTCGCTATGCAGTTCAGGCGGGTCTTGAGCTCACTTTGTAGCCCAGGCTGGTCTCAAACTTGCAATGGTCCTCCTGCCTCAAGCCTCCCAAGTGCTGGAATTACAGGCGTGCGCCACCATGCCTAGCTCTATGTCTTTGATAAATATTTCATAATGAAATTTCTGGGACATATGGTAAGTATATATTAGGGTCATAACAATTTACCAAACTGTTTTTAAAATATACCATTTGATATCTCACTAAAATATGAGGGTGCCATTACCGGCATCAGCACTTAGTATTTTAAGTCCTTTTAATTTTAGTAGTGCATATACATGTCTTTCATATAAATTGATTATTTTCACTATGAATTTTCTTTCGTTGTTCCAGGAAGTACAGTATTTATCATTTCGAAGTCCACTTTGATACTAATCCAGCCAAATCAGTTTATTGTTTGCTTTGTCACTTTCCATGTTTCAAAAATCTCAACCTTTTTCTATATTTATATTTAAGGTATATTTCTTGTGTGTAACATAATTAAGATTTATTTGTTCCTTTTAGCTGGAGAACTTAGTCTATGTACATTGAACATACTTATTGATATGGTAAAGATTGTGTCCACCACCTTGCTCTTTTTTTCTCTTTGTTCTAACTCTTCTTACTTCTGGTTTTTCTGTTTTTTATCTACTTAATTAAGTATTTTTAGATTTCAATTTTATTATTTTATTTCTAATGGCTTTAGCTAATTTATCTTTTTATGACTAAAAAATTTCCAAGCTTTATTAAGCTACAACTGACAAATATTTGTGGCATATAATATGGTAATTTGAAATGTGTATGCTTCATACAATGATTAAATTAATGTAATTAACATGTCTATCATCTCATATCACCTCACTTTTTCTGTCATGAGGACATCTGAGAGCTAATCTCTCAGCACTTTCCAAGTACATAATACACCAGCACTAACTATAGTAACCGTGGTGTACAATGTATCTACAGAACTTACTCTTTTCTGTAGCTGAAACACTGTTTCCTATTCTGTGACCTCACTCCCGATCCCAACCCCTGGTAACTGCCATTTTGTTTTCTGTTTCTATATGTTTGACTTTTAAAAACTCTACCTATAAATAAGATCACACATATTTGTCTTTCTGTGCCTGGCTTGTTTCACTTAGTATAATGCCCTCCAGGTTCACCTATGCTGTTGTAAATGATAGAATTTCCTTCTTTTTAAATGGTAATTGTACTCCATTGTATGTATTTATATATAACACATTTTCTTTATCCATTTATCTGTCAGTTGACTTGGATTCTGTATCTTGACAACTGTAAATACTACTACTCTGAATATGGGAGTTTACAAGTTTATTCCATATACTGATTTCATCTCTTTTGTAAATAGCTGAAATAGATTTGTTGGGTCATGTGGTGGTTCCACTTTTCATGTTTTGAGGAACTTCCATAGTGTTTCTGTAATGACTATACTATTTTTAACTAATTTTTTGATTATTAATGGCTGACCTTGCAATTATAATATCAACCCTTAACTTAGGATAGTCTACGCCAAATTGGTAGAGAATAACATTATGTAAAAGTTGATGATCTTTAATGTTATTAACCTATTTACCCATCCTCCATCTTTTGTACTGTTGTTGCTCTATATTTTGTTTCATGTTATAAGCCCTTACTGTTATTATTATCATTGTTATTATTATTTTATTTTAAACAGTATGTTGTCCTCTAAGAAAATTTTATAAAGAAGAACTATAAGTCTTTCTATTTAGGTATATATTTACTATATATGGTGCATCTTATGCCTTTATAGAGATCCAAGGTTCCATCTGCTATCATTTTTTCTGGGCCTAAAGGTTTATTTATACGTTTGTTTGCTTTTTTAGTTTTCTATGACTCAGGTTTACTGTTGAAAAAATTTTGGCTTGTATTTATTTTAAAAATCTTTATTTCATTCTAATTTTTAGATTTTCATTGGACATAGCATTCTAGATGGACTATTGCTTTCCTGAAGGAATTTTACAGTTATTCTTCCATTGCTTCTGCCTTTCTTTGATTGTGTTGATAAGTTAGGCATTTTTGTCATGTTTTCAGCTTCTACATAATAGGTCATTTTTCTCTTTCTCTTTGGTTTTAAGATGTTTGATTCTGAATGACAAGGCATGTTTTTCTTTGTGTTTATCTTGTTTGAGGTTCATGAAAACTTCTTGGATCTGTGACTTAACTTTCTGTTCAAATGGCTCCAACACTTAATGGTTTAAAATAATGACATTTATTAGCTCAGAGTTTCTCTGTCCGGAGTCTGAGTGTGGCTCAGCTGTGATCCTCTGGCTGTGGTTATTACAAAGCTGCAGTAACTTCAAGGATGCACTGGGAATGATTTGCTTCCTAGCTTACTCATTGGTTACTGATAGGACTCAGTTCCTTGTGAATTTCCAAACTGACGAGTTGCTTGGTTCTTTGCTGTATAGGTCTCTCCATAGAGCAAGTTAAAACATGTCAGCTTGCTTCATCATAGTGAGTAAGCAAGAGGACAATTCAGAGTTAGTAAGAGGTATTGCAAACAAGGTAAAAGTCAGTCTTTTGTAACATAATCACAGATGTGCTATCTCATGTATAGTAAACAGAATAATATTTTCCTCTTCTCCTCAATCCAGATGTCTATATTGTAAGCCCCAGAGTCCATGAGTATGTTATGTCACAGGGTAAGGGGAAATGAAGTTAGCAGATGCAAATAAAGTTCTAATCAGCTAATGTTAAAATGAAAAGATTGGAGTATCTGGGGTAGCCCAATTTTTTGTGTGTCTTTTTGAGATAGGGTCTTGCTATGCAGTTCAGGCTGGCCTTAGGCCTACTTTGCAGGTCAGGCTGGCCTTGAACTCATAACAATCCTCTTGCCTCAGCCTCTTGAGTGCTGGGATTACAGGCATGAGCCACCATGCCTGGCAGGCCAATTTTATTATAAGTATTTAAATTTGGGAAGTAGACGAAACTGTGAAAAAGGAATTTGATTTGCGGAGGACTTAATTGGAAAAATTGCTGGCTTTGGAGATGGAAGGAAGTTGTGTTCCAATAAAGCAGGCAGACTCATGAAAGTGGAAATGTCTCTTAGAACTTCCGGGAGAAACACAATCCTACCTATGCTTTGACTTTTACTTAGGGAGAGGTTTTGGATAATCTGACCTCCAGAACAGTAATGTGATAAATTTCTATTGTTTAAGCTTCTTTGGTAATTTGCTATACAGCAATAGGAAATTAATACCACTCTTGTTGCATCCTATTCACTAGAAGTGTCTAGGCTCAGGCCCTCCCCAACAAGGAAGCAGGGATCATTTGGGGCCATTTTAGATGGTTGCTTACCACAGTTACTAGGTTAGGTGTTGCTATTTATAGTAAAGTTGAACAATGTTTATTGCTGAATTGACCTTTCTTTTCTATTAATAAAAGAATAAATTTCCCTGGAGTCTTCTAGATAAAGATGTTTAACAAACTAATATCTTCAAAGATTCTAAATTTTTGAATCCAGATGTATTTACTATTATTTATATTTCTTTACTTGTTCATTTGTCCGTTCGATTAATGAAGTTCCTTGTTAGTGACTGAAATTTTATGTCCTGAAGTTCATATGTTGGGTTCCTAACCCCACTGAGACTCTGTTTGAAGGTAGATCCAATAAGGAAGTGACAAAATTTAAAGGAGGCCATGAGGGTGGGTCCCTAATCCAATAGGGCTGGTGCCTTTACACAAAGAGATATCAGGGCACCCTCTCTAAGGGGGCCCAGAGGAAAGGATGTGCAAGGTTAAATTGGCATCTACAATGTAGGAAGTAAGTTTTCATTAGAAAAGGATGAACTGACACTGTGCCTTTTTACTTTCCAGTCTCCATAAATCCAAAATACGCACTTGTGTTGTATAAACTACCTCGCCTATGATTTTCCTATAACAACCCAAACAGATTAATATACCTTTACATTTGACCACCACTATGGCTAGTCACTAAAGGCTTTAACACTACGAGAATATAGCCTCTGTTCTTGGACAGCTCACAGTCTGGTAGAAGTATCAAATAAGGAAAATTATAATGTGGGATGTCCTCTGATGACAGGAATACAGGAGGGATATCTACGCCTGTCATGGGGGCTGTGACTGTGCAAAGTAGTGTAGGAAATGACGTTAAGGAGAGTGAAAAGATGGGAACAAAGGTATTATTAGATCATAATTACTGATACTAATTTATTTTTCAGATGAGTATCTCTGCTCCTCAATACTGAGTTTAGTTCAAGGATCAGGAAATGTACCTCTGTTTCTATCTCTATCTATCTATCTATATTTCAAACCTGCACACATTCTCTTGGAAGGGAAGCACATTGATTGTCAGGGTCGGCTCTCCTACAGTGACCATGTGTCTCAAGTATTAAAAACAATGGTGACTAGGTGGCAACAGCACGGGAGTGAGGACCGAAATGTGTGCACTGGAGGAAACCAGGCAGACAGAGCGGTAGTGGTAGAGAAAACCAGAGAGGGGAAGGAAAACAAAAGGAGAAACTTGCTGCATCAAAAGCCAGTATGGCACAGCGATATATGTGCACCCATGTTCCTAGCAGCACAACTTATAATTGCTAAACTGTGGAAGCAACCCAAATGTCCATCCACTGGGGACTGGAGAAAAAAATTGTGGTACTTTTATATAATGGAGTATTATTCAGCTATAAAGAAAGATAAACTCGAGGCTTTTATAGGTAAATGGTCACAACTAGAGACCATACTCAGAAGTGAAATAAATCAGACCTGAATGTGTAAGCAATGTATTGTCTCACTAGTGTAAGAACCTGAAAGAGTGAATGAAAACTAGGAAGTATGATAGACATGAAATGAAAGGAAAATGCTGAAAAGTAATGGGTAACTGGGGTGTGGGAAAGGAGAAGGGAAAGAAGGGGAAATTATGTATGTATGTATACACGGGATAGCTAACAGTTGTACTACTGTCTTCTATTGCTTTACTGAAGGGAACATAATGATTACCGGTTTGATCATTATTGTCTCTATTTGTTTTCCCGAGAAACCACTTTGAAGACATCAGTAGTAATACGACAACCATTGTTAATTTCCTACCACTTTGTCTGTAACTCCGTATTGTTTGTATTGTTCTTATGCTATTTTGTAAATGGATGTCTGTTTGTTAATATGTTTTTTCCTTTATTCTTAAAATAATAAAAAAAGGCAGTATGGGATGGGGTTAGAAAGGGAAGCTGGCCTGCCCTTAGAAATTAGTGCCCCTTGTAACCCATGTCTGTGAGAGACACCATCCTGAGACAGACCTGGGTGTCCTGAGGGAGGGAGCCAACACTTCTGTGGTGGACAGGCCACTGGAATATGTTCAAAACCCTTTTACTCTCCCAGCCAGAAAAGGAACACAGAGAATAAGATATTTACCAACAAGTTCATAGAGAAACTAATAATTGGAAAATGGTGTATGAGAAGACCCTGTTGTGCCCTTGGGGAAGCTGAAAACTAGTGAATCATTCTTGTTAGGGACTCAGATCTGACCCCTGAGAAAACTGCTGTTCTTTGTAGCTATCATTGCTGTGGTTTTCTCTACCACTACCACTGACCCCCGAGAAAACTAACTGCAGGCAAGCACCTAAAAACTATGAGAGCTTGGGGAGAGAAGAGGCCACACTGACCCAGAAATAAGCATTCACCCCTGCCCCCCAACACAGGGAGTGTCATGCCCATGGGACTTCCTGTGTGTGGCCCACCCATTGCCCAACATCATGTGCCCACATGGGAACCCCCACCAAGCCCTACAGGGGGCTACTTAATGCTGCAACTTCTGAGGCTCTATCAAGTCTCTGGGGTAGACAGAGATGCCATGGGGAAAATGAGGAGGAAGGACCAAAGGTAGAGAGACAGAGTGGTGAGTTGGTCAGAGGTCATTGATGCTATACTATAGCAAAAGGCTTAGGAAGGGAAAATTACAGAGGTGGCTGCAGGATTTGCCATAGAGTGAAAGGAGTCAGGATTGAGAGCACCCTGGGGGAAGTTGGTAGAGAACTGGCCCTTGGACCAATTATACTGCACCTTCCCCAAATGAACTGAGGTGGTTAGACCTTGGGCTAGAGGCAAAGGCCTACAGTTGGCCTCATGGGGAGTGTGGCTTCCTGCCAGAAGGCAGTCTCAAAGGGCTGTCTGGATCAGTATGCTTCCTTGGTCACAGATAAGCAATTGAGCAAATCGTGAGGGTGGGGGACAGTTTGGAGACATTAAAATTTACAAGAGAACAGGAGAAATGATAGCTGTAACCAGGAAAGAACTTCTCCATGATACACAGTAGTCAACATTCCAAAATTCCAAGACAAGAATCTTAAAAGCTCTTGGAGAAAAGTAACTAATTACATATAAAGAGAAACCCACTAGAATTATGGAAAACTTCTCAACACAAACATTGAAGGGCTGGAGACTAGGACGAAGTCTTCAAATCCCTAACCGAAAACAACTTTCAATCCAAACTAATATATTGTGCAAAGGTGTCTTTCAAAATTGATGCAGAGACAAGAACTTCCCATGACAAAGAACACCATGAGAGACTCATAACCACTAAACCAGCACGCCAGACATTTTTCAAAGATATCCTAGGAAGAGATAATGAAGCCAGTGACGCCAAAAACTGAATGGAATGAATATACCACTCAAGTTGAGCTGTTAAGGAAAAACACATCAGAAACAGAAAAATAACACAATGATGTGAATAAGCCAGTAATAATTGTCAATTTAAATGATCTCAACTCCCTAATCAAAAGACAGAGACTAGCAAATTAGAACAAAAACAAATCCCAATAGTATTCTGTGTACAAGATATACATTTCACCCAAGAAATTCATTGGCCAAAAATCAAAGGATGGAAAATAATATTTGTACAAGGGGACCCCAAAGCCAGCAGGAATAGCTAGCATAGTTTCAGACAAAGCAGACTTTGAGACAAAACTGATCAGAAGAGACAAAGAAAGCTTCTATTACATATTGCTTAACAAAACAATTCATTAGGAAGAGATAACCATTGGGAACATATATGCACTGAACACTGGAGCATTCATCCTCATAAAAAACAACTACTGGACATAAAGGATCATATAAACATCAGTGCAATTCCAGTAGGGGACCTCAATACCCCACTGTCACAGGTCATCAAGCTCAGTTTCTGCTTATCCCTGAGTAATAGGTTTTTGGTCTTTGCCATCTCATGGAATTACTCAAACCACATCCTCCTGTGGGCACCAGAGAGTAACCCATCCTGTGGATACTGCAAAGACTTTGGGACATAATCTATTTCCCACAGTCTTCGCATGTTTTCTTTATTTCTGAATAACTGAATACCCCTCCCCCTGCAGGCCCTGCCTGCTATGTGGTGTCCTCTTACTGGACTGTGAACTTCGATTTTGTCAGTCAGTTTTCCAGCACTGTGACAAATTCTTGAGTCAAACATCTTAAAAGGAGGAAAGGCTTCTTTTGGCCTCTGGGTTTTAGACCTGTCTGCCTGTGATTCTCTAGACTTATTGGTTTTCTGAGTGTTATAAGGAGAACATAGTAGTAGATACATGTGGGGGAGGCCTGTGCACCTCATGGTGACATGAAGCAGAGAGGAAAGGATGGGGTGTCAGTATCCCCTGTCAGCAAGGGCACCCCAGTGATCTAGCCTCCTTCCACTGGACCTCCTCTCTTAAAAGTTCTGCCCTCTCCCAGTACTGCCATAGGCTGGGAACTCAGCCTTTAACACATGGCACTTAGTGGAGACTTACACTCCAAACCAGGATGGTGATTAGTAAGCTGCTGTAGGTCTCATCTGTCAGGTGTTGGAGGTCATTCCCCTAACTCTGGGGCTCAGATTACACCCTGACCAATGGGACGATAGATGGAGGGTGACTGAAATTGGATCACTGCTTTAAATTTTAGCTGCTTTAGTAGGTGTTAGTGATATCTCATGATGGTCTTATTTTGAACTTCTGTAATAGCTAGTGATGGTTGAATATCTTTTCGTGTGCTTATTTACTCTCTTTGTACATGTTTCTTCTTCGGGACAACAATCCTTTATGTCTTGTGCCCCTGTTTAGATTGGGTTACTTGCTTCTTTTTGGTGATCAGGTTTGAAAATGTGTGTAAATATAGCCCCTTTTAAAAAATGAGGTATTTGACTTGGATATATTTTCTCTCAACTTATCCTTTATCCTCTTAACAGGAACTTCCTCAAGGATAAAGTGTTTAATTTTGATGAGATGCCATGTATGAAATTTTTTTACTTTTGTGGGTTATGCTTTTGGCCTCATTTAAGAACTGCTCACTGAAACCAAGGTCCCAAAAAGTGTCTTCTGCTTTCTTTTAAAAGAAATTAATTACATTGAAAAATAAAAATAAAAAATTATGTAAATTTATTGTATATATCATACTTTAAAATATGTCTCCATTATGGAATCAAGCTAATTAGAATATACTTTGTCTTACATAATGATTTTTTTTTGGAGTGAGAACATTTAAAAATCTTTGTTAGGAATTTTCAAGAATACAATACATTGTCATTAGCTATAGTCACCATGTTTTAGGTTTCCTATGTTTTCCTAAAAATTTCCCTCAGTGCTGTATCTTACATGTAGATACATGATTCACTTTGTGTTAGTTTATGTATAATATATGTTTAGGTTAAGTGAGTTTTGTTTGTTTATTTGCTTTTTGCCTATGGATATTCAGTTGGGCTCAGCTCTTCTGTTGAGAACATTGAATTTTCCCCACTGAATTGCTTTTCCTTTTTTGTAAGAATTTCAACTGATGGTATTTAGGTTGACTGGATTCTTTGTTGTGTTCCTTTGATCTACGTGTCTGTCCTCTGACAGTGCCACAGGGTTTTAATCACTATAATTATATGTCTTCATAAAATAGTTCTTTCTACTTTATTCTTTTTTTTAAAATAAAAGCACAAAAACATATTAACAAACAGACACAAATTAGCATAAAAAATAGTACACTCACAACTGATCTACAGACAAGGTGACATGATCTCAACAGTGGTTATTGCTTTATCCATTGATATCTTCGAAGTGTATATATACGAACCCATATACAGACATGCAAAATTGGTCAGACAATTAATCCTCTCAACAACAGAAATCTACTTTATCCTTTACCAAAACGATCTTAGCTATGTTAAACCCTTTGTCTTTCCATATATATTTTAGAATAATCTTGTCTTTAGTTACAAGATATCTTGGTGGAATAGTATCAGTCCTATAAATAGATGTACTGAGGATTGACGTCCTTACTATGTTGAGTTTTCTGATCATGATCACAGCATGACTCTCCACGTATTTATATGTATTTTGTTAGATTTCTACCTTAGAATTTCAGTTTTCTGAACAATTGTAAATGGTATTATGTTTTCAATTTTTGTTTTTATGTATTTATTGCAGGTATGAAAAATACTGTTGACTTTTTTGCATATTGGCCTTATATGCTGTGAACCTGCTGAAATTAGTTATTAGTTCTAAAAATGTTTTGTAGATTTCTTGTTATTTTGTACCTAGACATTTACATCGAGTACAAATCTGGACAGCTCTATCTCTTCATTTTCAAGCTCTGGAACTATTCTTTCCTTTTCTTGCCTTGTAGTACCTAAAATTCTAGTATGCTGGAGTAAGAGATGCAAGAAGACACCTCTGCTTGTTCCCAGCCTTAGGAGAAATGTGTTCCATCTTTTATCATTAAGTTGATTGTTGATCATCAGTATTTTGTAATGCTCTTTATCAGTTTGAGGAGATTTTCAATTTCTATAGTTTTCTAGATGTTATTAATCATAAATGAGAATGGACTGTTGGCAAATAGTTGATACAACAGTTGTTGTACCTCATTAACCAATATAATCATGAGAATTTTTTTTAGCTCAGTATGTAGTGGATTTCATCTATTGCTCCTTAAATATTGAAATAGCTTGCCTCCTCGGATGAGCACCCACTTGGTCATAGTGTATACTATTTTTAATATATTGCTAAGTTCTATCTGCTAATGTTTGTTAAGATTTTTTTGCACATATACAAACATATTTGTCTCCAGATATATATTTTTGCACCATCTTCATCTGGTTTGGGTCTCTGTGTAATGTGAGCTTTATAAAATGGATTAGAAATTGTGATGTATAATTTTATGTGTCATCTTAGTGAAACCATGAAATGTGGTTGTTTGGTCAAACACCAGTCTGCATGTTACTGTGAAGCTATTTTTAAACATGTGAGAAACTTTTTAAACTAGTAGACTATGAGTAAAGCAGATTATTCTCCATAATGTGGATGGGCCTCATTTAATCATTTACAGGCCCTGAAAGGGAAAAATTAGAGGTCCAGGAAGAAGAGAGAATTTGCTTCTAGACTTCTTGAGGATTCAGGACTGCAACATTGAACTGTTTGCTGGCTTAAGTGCCTGGCAGACTTCAGACTTTCCACATATCACACACACACACACACACACACACACACACACACACACACAGTCCTTGTTGGTTCTGTTCTTCTGGAAAACCCTGATTAAAAGAACAAAAGCTCACACCTCTTCTATTGTTTGGAGAGCTTTTATAGATTTAGTATTCATTATTTAAATGTTTGCCAGATCTCACTAGTAAAGCCGTATGAGTGTGGATAGTTGTTTTGAAGGAGTTCTCATTTTAAGAATTCAATTTCCCTAACAGTTATATAGTTGTCAAAATTTCTTATTGAATTAGTTGGAGTAGTTTCTGTTTTTCAAGGAATTTGCTTTTTAATTTCCTTGATATCTGATGTTATCTTTATTGTCTTCCTTCTGCTTGGTTTGGGTTCTTTTATTAAGTTCTTGAGGTGGGAATCTAGAGCACTGACTCATCTTCTAGTGTCCACATGTGTCCGTGGGGGACGGGCTGCTAAATGCCCATAGGGAAGGGTGTTCCATTTTCCCATTTGACTTTTCCTGACACCACCCTAGAGGTGAGATTAGAGTGCCATCTCACAACCTGCAAACTGCGGCAGCGTGTGCTCTCTACTTGACCAGGGCAGGTGAGGAGGGGTTAGGGCCACAGTTTTTTTTTTTTTTCTCCCTCCCTGTGATGTTTGGCTGGAGGAGAGTGACTTTGTCCAAAAGATCCCCATCTTGCTTGGCTGTCCTCCTCTTCTCCTCAGGTGAGAAGCAGTCTTAGGACTCTTTTATCTGCCCTATATCTGTTGCCATTAAAACTCCTGGCTTCTATAACGCTCAGTGGGCTATATGAAGTCAGAAGGAAAGTTTAAGGACTGGGCTGTTGTCTCCAGCTACTCTGTATTTCTGTCTCTTCCCTTCAGAGTCTTATGTTTGGAATCTACGTAATGTCTAGCATGTTTTGTTTTCTTTTTTTGCAGTACCGGGGATCGAAGTCAGGACCTTGTGCTTGCCAGGCAGGCGTGTATTCCACTGAGCTATATTCTCAGCTCTTGTCTAGTGTTTTTAGTTGTACATAGCTGAAGCAATGGGAAAATTATATCTCTTCCATCTTTCCAGATGTAGCTATACTTCATTTGAATTTTTGATTGTCATTTACCACAAAAAACTCATAACTAGGGTTTGTTTTTTTTTTACATAACTAGGTTTTTATGGGAATTTGAATTAAATTAAAATCTAAAGTTCAACTTAGGTGAGTTGGCTTCCTTATATTATTGAGTTAAACTTCTATTCATTTATATCTTTAAGTTTTATAAATGTTATATTTTAAAATTTTTCTAGAGTTTGAGTAAACTTCATTAGATTTCTTCTTGTATGTTTGATATCTTTGGTAACATTCTACGTAGTACTTTAAATATTATCTTCTAATTACCTGTTTTCTCTGTACAGAAATAAAATTTCTTTCTTATATAGACCTCATAGCCAGCAACAAAAGACAAGAAAATATCTATGATCACTATAAATTTCCCTTGTAGGACTGCTTTCATTGTGTCATAGGTTCTGGGATGTTGTATCATCATTATTATGTAATTATGGATACTGTATATTTCTTCTTTAATTTCTTCCATAACCCATTGGTTGTTTAGTAGAGTGTTGTTTAATTTCCAGGTATTTACGTAGTTTTGTGATTTCTTTTACTATGGATTTCTATTTTCACTGCACTATGGTCAGATAATATGCATCGGATAATTTCAATTCCTCTGCATTTACTTAAACATGTTCTATGGCCTAGTATGTGGTCTATTCTGGAGAACATCCCATGTGCAGCTAAGAAGAATGTGTATTCTGACATTGTGGGGTGGAACACTGTAGACATCTACTAAGTTCATTTGTTTAGAAATTTGGTTTAGTTCTGAAATTTATATGTTGATTTTTTTGTCTTGTTGCTCTATCTAATTATTATCTAACAGTGGGGTATGTCGTCCCTCGTTACAACTGTATTAGCACTTGTTTAACTTTTCTTGCCTGGTAACATTTGTTTTACCTAGTCGGGCGCACCGGTATTTGGTAATGTACTCATCATTGTTATCTCTTACTCTTGTATTGTTTACTTAACAAGTATTTAGTGACCTTTTTTGTCTCAGTCAGCCTTGGCTTGAAGTTCACATTGTCTACAAATAGAATAGTTGTCCCAGCTTTTTCTTCACATTCCTGTCACCTAGAGCCTTGTTTTCTATCCTTTCACTTTCAGTGTATGAATTTATTTTTGAGTTAAATTTGTTTCTTGTATGTAGCATATTGTTGGATCTTGCTTTTTGATCCACTCTGCCCGTCTGTTTGTTTTGACTGGTGAATTGAGGCCATTTACACTGATGGTAATAACTTATAGGTATTAGCTATTTTTTCTCACATTATTTTTCTGCTGTTGGTTCCCTGTCTATCTCCTCTGTTTAATTGTTTGCCTTGCCTGGTGGCTTCTTTCTATTGGAATTCTTGTGCTGTGGTCTTTGTTTTCTCTTTCTAATATAGACATATCTAGAACATATAAAAAATTGAAAAATGTCAGTCCTTCCAAATACAAAGACCCAATCAAAAAAATGGGAATCTGAGATGAATATATACTTTGCAGAAGAGGTACAGAAAAGGAATAAATACATGAAAAAATATTCAACATCACTAGTCATTCCAGAGATGAAAATTAAAATAACACTGAGATATCATCTCACCCTAGAAAGAATGACTATTATCAAGAAATAAATCAATAACAAATGCTAGAGGGGCTGTGGAGAAAAGTAACCTTTCTCCACTGTTGGTGGGAGTATGTACTGGTGCAACCACTGTGGAAATCAGTCTGGAGATTCCTTAGTAAACTGGGATTAGAGGTCCCATTCCAACTAGATGTACCCCTTTTAAGTGTTTTCTTGAAAGAATTAAAAACATCATATCATAGCAATATTTTTGCACCCATGTTTATAGCAGCACAGTTTGTAATCATTAATCTTGGAAACAAACCAAATGTCCATCAAATGAGGAATGGATAAAGATGTGTATTTTTTCATACAATGGAGCATTACTCTTTCATAAAGAAGGATAAACCTGAGACATTTCTAGGGAGATGGATGCAGCTTGAGACCATATTCTTAAGTGAAATAAATTGGACTCACGTGTAAATATCACATTGTCTCCCTGGTGTGAGAAACTGAAAGAGTAAGTAAAGACCAAAATATACAGTTGATACTGTGAAATGGAAAGAAATTGATCAAAAGGAAAGAGAAACTAGGGAAGGGAAGGGAAAAAGGAAGGAATGGAAAAGAAAAAAGGGGCAATAAAAATATACAGTGTAAACAAAGCTTCGTAAATAGGGAGGGGAACAAGTTTTGAAGGAAGGAGAGGGTATGGGGAAAACAGAAGAATCAAATATATCATGTACAGGTACGCATTCCCTATGATGAATATGATCACTATGTATAGCTAAAATGAACCAATAAACTTAATTAAAAAATAAATACTAGGAAAGCAAGAAATAAAAAAAAATCTATGACCAATAGTTAAAATTAATAAGTAGCTAGTGTGGTGCCACATATCTTTAATCTGATCACTAGGGATGCTGAGGCAGAAGAGTTGTTGTTAGTTCAAGGGCAGCCTGAATTCCATAGCAAAACCATGTCACAAAAAGACAAAACAATTAAGAAGTAATTGGGCTGGAGATGTAGTATGGTAGCAGAGTACTTGACCAGTGTCATAAAGCTATGGGTTCAACCCTTAGCTCTGCAAAAAAAGTTTCTAGTAGTAGTTTATCATATATTTCAGAATTTTGTTGTATAGTTTGTATCGCTTGCATTTTCTTATCTATGTCTCAAGTCTTTTTATTGTTCTTTCTTTTTTTCTCTCTCAGTTTTGTTGCATTACAGAACAAAGGGAATGGTTAACATTCAAACTGGTTAGCATTTCTAACATTATCTTGATTAGTGGTGGATAGCAGACATCCTTGTTTAATTTCCAGTCTCAGAGAGAAAGCTTTCAATATTTCATCATCTACAATATTTAATCACAATTGTAAGGAAATAATTGGTTTTCATAAAGTTGTGTCTTCTGTTAGAATATAAACTCCATAAGGGTAGAGACCATCATTCTTTTTCATAACCAGCATAACAGGCACATAATACATGTTTATTGAGTAACTTCATTCTCTAGTTTAAACTTCTCATGTCTTTGAAGGCATGTGTGCTACTGGATTTCATGGGGGGATCTATGGGTTAACATAGAAGATACTTGTCTCTCTGTAAGAATTCACTGCATCATCTCTTAGTTTTCTTTTTTCCTCTTCTTTTGTTTTCTTTTACATTTCTTATAGTATTGAGAATTGAATCTGGGACCTTCCCACTGAGCTATATCACCAGCCCTTTTAAATTTTTATCATCACTGTTATTTTGAGACAGGGTCTTATAAATCACTAAGTTGCCTATGCTGGGCTCAAACTTGTGATTGCGCTGCCTCAGTCTCCCATAGTGCTGGGCTTACACTCATGTGCCACTATACCTGGATCATTTATACTATTTATCAAAATGTGAGGGATGTCTACAGGAAAAAGATATAAAGTGATTTCTCTTATTTAATTCTAATTTCACAGTAACAAGTGGATTTAGTGATAAGGAAAACAGTTGGATATAAGACTCTAAGTATCTTTTAGCTGACCCAAAATGGAATTGATTCTATGATTTTAATTGCACTTTTGCAATTTTCTTGAAGGATGGCAAATCTCAGGATTTAGAAAAGGATGAATGTGGTTTAACTATTCGAAGTATCAGTTTACTACTAAACACATTAATGTAAGGGTATTGAACTTTTCCAGTGGAAAACTTAGTCAACTTCTCAGGTACTAGATATTTCTTCGGCAAGCTGATATGCAGTGATGGCTTTGCAGAAATCTCAGTGTGATAGTGAGACAGGCAAAAAATCAATCTAGGAGTTCATCAGTGGATGATTGAATAAAGAAAATGTGGCACAGATACACAGTGGAATGTTGTTTAGTCAATAAAAAGAATGAAATTCAGTCATAGTAGAAACAGACAGAATCAAAGGACATTGTGTTAAGGGAAATAGCTCAGGCATTGAAAGACGCATATATCTCATCTGACACAGATGAGGAAAGGTTGATCCCAGAGAAGCAGAGAACAGAGTTGTAGTCACTAGAGCTTGGGTAGGGCTTAGGAAGAAGAGGGACAGAGACAGGATGGTCAGTGGGTGCAGGGGTGCAGCTGACTGGAAGAAGTAGCTTCCAAGGTCCTATAAACTATAAGATAATTATAAATGATAACAAGTAATTTTATATTTCAAAATAGCTAATAAAGAAAATATTGAAAGCTTGTACCACAAAGAAATGATAACACTCACAATGATGGATATGTCCACTATTCTGATCTGGTTATTATACATTGTACACATGTATTGAAATGTCAGCACCCCCAAAATATGTACAAATACTATAACAATTAGAGATAAAAGAATTTTAAAGGGATAAGTTCCAGGGTCACTAAAAATTTATGTTTTGGATAAGATTAAGTTCTTTCTTAATTAAGATATTTCTCCGGCTAGTATAGATATACTGTCAAAAGAGTGAAATCTTATAACAGATATTTATATTTTTAAGGACTGTATTAATATTTATTTCACTGAATTCGTAACTCTTGTTTATGGTGCACTTGTAGGAAAAGGAGAGAAACAGACTCTATGATTAGGTTTTCTTTGTATCTAGGGCGAGCTTGTTATAGCCACCATAGAACACAGTTTGACGGGTCCTATTTCAGCACTGACTATTTTGAAAACTTGGAGAAAAACCCTTTAAAGTCAATACTGTCCAATTTAAAAATACCAAGTTGGATCATATACCATAACGTATTTAAACACATCAAATTATGAATTTTAGATATGGCTCAGTTACGTTGGTAGTCTTCCATTCTTTGTAAATCATGTCTAACAAGATTACAATACTATTTTTCCCTCTCTCAAAAGCCATACTGGAGACAGTGACTGAAGCTTAAATGGCTGCACATTTCTTGTGTTGTTATAATATTGGCTGTATCGGGGACATTACTAAGCATTGTGGGTCTAATTTTTCTCCATGCCATAAAGTATAGTATTCTCTATCTCTCTGGGTTTTCTCTCATCTCCTTCTCTTCCTTAAAACATAGAACGGAGGTAAAGATAATATACAGGAGCAAAGTACAGGCCATGTGACTTCCTTAACATTTAGCTGAAACTCTCTGTAGTTTGGGGACAATTAGGGAGACTTACTGGAGAGATGCTCTAGGCTTAGAGGAGCTAGGAGCAATGAGATCAGAGACATGTGATGTGCTGTTCAAATATTTGCTAAGTGGATGAAAAGATATTTTGAAGAATAAAATAAATGCACAATCCATGAATGTGAGAAAACTGAAGTCAATGCCCTTCACTTTTCCTGTCTGACTTTCATGAAAAGGAAGGTTGTAAATATGTTCTGGGTCACTTCATCATTGCATTAACCCTTTTTTTATGAGGCAGTTTTCAGGTAGTTTCCCCTGCACCTTCTCTAAATGCACCACATGGTTCCATATGGGAAAAGTGGAGGGTTGCGGCAGTAATATGCAGTGTGGGAAGCGAGAGCAGGGAACATGAACTGAGGGCTTATATTGTAAATTGGGAGTAAATGCATGCCTGTTCTTACCATAGATTAAAGATTTATTTTAAATTTTAAAAAGCATACAAGTCATTTGCAAACAAATCTTGATATTCTGTTTAAGCTGTCAGGATGAGGCTATAACACTCAAGACTGGTTTGTTGGTTGAGCTGAACTTAGGCCACTTAAGAAGTTGTCTAATTTTTCTCTGTCATTATTTTAAATACCTGTCTTGATTCTTCCTTCTCCCACCTTTGTCAGCATCTTCACACTTCAAGAAGATTCCCTCTACCTTCTAGTAACTTTGAGAAGTTAAGTGCAATCCAGTTCAGTTTAGAACTCAGTCTGGTGTCCAGTTCAAAGATTCTCTCCCGCCCACAGTGTGACCGGAACGCAGGGACGGGAAGGTGCTATGACATTTTCTTTTCTTTTCTTTTTTTTTAAAGTATAGTAAAAAAAAAAAAAAAAAAGATATTAACAAACATACACAAAGTAGCATAAGAATAGCACAATCGAATCTGAGTTACAGATAGGGTGACAGGGAATCATCAATGGTTGTTGCATTACATATTGATAATTTCTAATTGTATATGCAGGGAAATAGGTATAGACATGCAAAATTGATCAGACAATTAATCATCTACAATTCTTTAAAATAAATTGACCTAAGTCAGTAGTACAACTTCTTCTTATAGTGTGAAAGCAAAAAGAACTACATCAACTACAACAGAAAAAGGAAGAGAAAAAAAAAACCCACAAAAACGAATAGCATTAATGAAGAGACACAAAGTCGCTCAATAAACTTATAATCATAATTGAATTATAGACAAAGCAACAGAAAACCAACAATATTTGTTGCATTTCATATTGATATCTTCAAAATGTATGCAACAGAGAACACATAAAGACATACAAGATTGATCAAACAATCAGTCATCAACTATTCCCTACCATTCAATGACATAAGTCAATAGTAGAACCATGCCAGCCTTCCCGCATACATGTATATACATAGATACTTACATACATACATACATACATAAATTTTTACCTCATTCTTTTCTCCTTTCCCTCGTCCCCTCTGTTCTTTACTTTTGAACAGATTTCCTTCATAACTCTTAGTTTATGTTCCCACCCCCAGGTTCTTACACCAGTGGTACAATACATTGCCTGCACATGTACCTCTGATTTATTTCACTTATGAGTATGTTGTCTAATTTTGACCATTTGCCTACAAAGGCTCCATATCTGTCCCTCTTTATAGCTGAATAATATTCCATTGTATAAAAATGCCACAATTTTTTAATCCAGTCTTCTGTGGATGGACATTTGGGCTGCTTCCACAGTTTAGCTATTAAAATTTTGCTGCTATAAACATGGGTGCACATATATCAGAGTGATATGATGCTTTCAGATCTTCTGGGAAAATACCCAGAAGGGGAATAGCTGGTTTGAATGGAACCTCTAGACCTAGTTTGCTGAGAAATCTCCAAACTGCTCTCCATAGTGGTTGCACCAGTCTGCATTCCCACCAGCAGTGTAATAGAGTCCCTATTTCTCCAC
>PVLD010023276.1:0-27730 GCA_004027595.1 Dinomys branickii | reverse complement strand
AGAACCAAAAATCCAAAGACAAGAAAGAAAACAGGCATAAAAATTAATTCTGAATAACACAGCACACCATTCATAGATGGAAGTAAATATGAAAGGAATCATCTAAAAGGAAAAATATGTATTTGATTTTGCCTAATGAAAAGAGTAGGAAAGGAGTGAGAAATACTTTTTGGTAGCACGTTCTGAAGACCTTGACTCCATAAGCTATATACACAAACGCTTTGATATAAATACTCTGACTTTAGAAATACAAATTACAGTGACATCAAAACACATAGTCTATGATTTCTGTTTTTGGCTTTTCCTCCTGATACTATTATCTTATCCTATTCCTCTTGAGTTATTTGTATTCTTGTGTTTTTCCCCTGTATAAACTCTAAACTGCTTTAAAATAATAAATATCTAATGTATTGCTCTCTCCGTCTTTGCATACACTAAAATACTGCAGCATATTAAGTAAAATAAAAGATTGAAGTTCATTTTCCAGCTTGCTTTTATCAAGAAAAAGGATGGATTTGAATAGGACAGTATTAGTTTTTAGAATATTATTTATTTGAGATATCTGTGCCACATGACATCTCTCTATATTGCTTTTTCATCTATGTGTAAGAGAAAATACTTCAGTTTTCTACAAGAACATTATGGTCAGTAACTTGTTCTTTAATATACTTACTTCCTTTTTGATTTTTTTGGATGATCCTTCAATCTGTGCTAAAACCAAATCTTACTTAATCACAAGGAACCAGTTGATAACTTTGTATTGAATGAGATCAACTCAGAAATTTAAGCAGTGTTACTAAAATATGTTTAACATATTTCACAATTCACTCAATGTTTAAGATTAAGTTAATTTCAAATATACACCCACAGATGTGCAATAATTACAACTATTTCCAGAATGTTTTGATCATGCCCCAATGAAATCTCTTATCCTTTAGTAGCCCACAGCTCTTCCCTAATCCCAGGCCTTGGGAACCATTAATCTAACTCTGTCGCTATAGTATGCTTACTTCATGTATTTAACATACATGAGTTGTACACTATATGATAATTTGTGGTTAGCTTATTTTCATATTTTTAAAGCTTATCCATATAATAGCATGTAGGCATATTTCATTCTCTTTTATGACTACATAATATTTTATTATGTACATACAACTCATGTTTTAAAACTATCTACCTAATAGACACTTGGGTTGTTTCTACTTTAGGGCTGAAATGGTCAATGCTGTTCAAAATTTCAGAATGTGACTTTTTGGCTGACCATAAGCTTTTCACCCTTTTAAGTGTATGTCTGGAAGTACAATTGTGTTAGAACCCCATGTTAAACTTTTCGAAGATTTTTTTCCAGAGTAAATCAAATATTTTACATTCTCATAAGAAGTCTGCAAATGTTCTCATTTTGCTATAACTTGACCAATACATTTTATTGTCTGTCTTTTTAGTGTAGCCATCATGGTGGGTGTTAACTTATATCTCATTTTGATTATGATTTCCATAATGATTAATAGTGTTAAACATATTTCAATTTTATACTGGTCATTCGTCTTTAAGGTGCATCATTTATCTTTTATTATTGAGTTGAAATTTTTTTTCACACACTGTGGATACAAGCTCCATTTCAGATATATAGCCTGAACATCGTTTTTCTCATTTTGTGGATTTACTTTTTGTGCTACTGATATGTTTTGCAACATCTCATACAGTTTTTAAGGTTTCTGTTTATACCATGTGTCAAATTTGGCATGAAAAGTATTGAAAATGCCTTACCCGAACTATTTCGCAGTCAACATTTAATTCAGTTGCAACAGCTTCAATCTTTTCTCTGCAAACTGAGCCCAGACTGGTCATGCCATTGTCCCAGTATTTCTTCAGAGTAGCTAAGTCTTGGTCACTAAACTGAGTGCGGTCCTGTAGCTGAAAAAATTATTTTCTTAAAGTTAGAATAATCAGTGGAGGCTATGTTCTAAACAGGATCATCAAGCTGAGATGTATAAACTCTTTTCAATAAATAGAGAAAAGTACATTTCAAAATTCTTACTGAGTTCCTTCATTCAGAAAATAAGCATTTTCATTGATTTATTTCTATATCATAATACCGTGTGTTAGGATGAAAGTATTCTTTTTAACTGAGAGCAATTTACAAATGTTAATTTTAAATGAATTTAATTACACAAACAACACATATTCATAGTAAAAAAGAGATAAATAAGAAGAGAATTAAAATCACCTGCAGCATGGATAAATAGCATTTTAATTGAATTTTTTTCAACTTTTTCTGCAATACACCTTTTCATGTTTAAAAACAACACACACCTAAAAAACAAAGACAATGATATCGGTGTGCTGAATTTTAATAACCTAGATTTTCTACCTAAACCTTGAAAGTAATCCCCTAATAATGTTGCAGTTAATTTAAAATGTAAACAATAAAAAGAGGACAATAATATAGTCATAAAAATCACATTTATGACTTCAGAAAACTTTATAGTAAGCCTTACTTTTGTCTTTTTGCTTATTTAATACAATAAACTATGGATTTTGTATATTATTTTTGCTTAGTGGTTGCTGGAGTCCTTCATAGGAATTAAATCAAAACCTTTTATTCTGGCATCAAAGCTTTAGGAAAAGAAAGGCCCCAAAATTCACTCAACAATACACAAAGTATCCACTGGAGAACTAGAAATCAAAATAGCACTGATTTTTTTTCTAGAAGCTTCACCCCAGTGATGTCTTCAATTATCTCAAGGGGTGGTAGAAAAACATAAACATAGGGTTTAATTTTAATGTATATCCTCCAGACCCTGCGTGAATGTATGTATGTGTTTGCAATGAGAGAAAGGATACTGACAGGGAGGCAGAAAGGAAAAAGTGGACACGTAAAGGATATTGACAGAGGGAGGGTACAGAAAGAAACGTGTAAGGGGGAAGACAAAGAGGAGAGTGTGAGGGACACTCTAACAGGGAGTGAAGAGGCAGAGAGCGAAGCGGGAGAGTGGGAGAGAGAGAGTGATTGTAAGTGTAAATTAAAGATTAATGTTGAGAAATATAGCATGATATACAAGGTTCTCTTGCTATCTTCTGCATAAGATCTTAAGGCGACATGGTCTGGTCCCACACAGGATGACAAGATTTCTAAGATTTCTTAGATTAAAAACTGCTTTGAATAAGAACTCCTGGATAACATTCTATGTAACAACGGAAAATAGTATATGCAACATGTAAAATGTGACAGTTCAAAAGAGTTACCTTAGTTAAAACAGATGTAATACTAAGTAGTGGGAACATTTTTCTTTGTTTTAAACTACAGTCCTTTGAAAGCAATTTTAACAACAAGGAGAATCAGCAATATATTAATTCTCAGTTTAATACTCTTTCAAAAGAGTTGTATGTGTGTTTCCATGTGGGTACTATTAAATTTGATTACAAGCTAAATGAGTTCCCTCTATATATAAAAACCTGAGTAACATTTATTAGTAGTACATGTTCCCAACAAATGAATCAAACATGTCATCCAAGATTTTTTTTAAATCAAGAGGAATAGCCCTAAAGATGTTTACAAAATGAAAATTACATTAGGTGTTTATCCTCCATGGATTGCAAGATAGTTGTGGAGCTAAAATTCTGAAAATGGAAAGCAAAATAAGTGGTATAAGATTTTAAGAAGATTCAAATAACTCATCATAACAGCAAAAATATTCCGTGATGTTCCACTGTGCCAAGTTATCTAAACAACTTAAACTGCATCACTGTCAGAATGGAAGGAATAATGAACAGAACACTGAACAACCTCAGTCGCCTGACTTGTAATTAGCTGAGAGGACATGGCAAGCTGATTTATCCCTTAAAGTTACCTAAATAAAACCTGCTTTGATGTGCTAGAAATATGCTGGGGTATTCGCATTCAGAATGCTGAAGGTGACCTATTATAAGGTGTGTCACACAGAGGCCTTGGGGAAGGGCAATTATACTTAAATCTCTGAAGAGCAAAATTTAACTAAGAAAACAAACATGATAATAAGTTAAATTAAATTAAAATTTAACTGTGAATATCCACTTGGAGAAGGAAACAAACAGACACTTAAAGGAGAAGGTGAATTCTTCCTTAAGGAAGCCCGATGTGAATGTCTTGAAGTTGGCTGTGTCTTTCTATTGTACTTCAAAGCCACCTTCACTTTATAAGGGTTCCTGAAGCCTAATTCTCTGACTCAGATAAAGATACAGGCAATTACTCTGCTGATTTTGTGAATGCATTACAGTAACACAGGTAACCTAGGTGAAAAAATAAACCTCAAGTAATCAGGTAATTTTATTGATTTCACTCGGCTTCATTGCAATAAAGTTAACAGAAATCTGACACTTTCCTGTCTCAAGGACACTTTTAGGAATGTATTTTTTTGATTTTAATTTTTAAACAATACTAAATAGTAAACCTCTACTACAGTGGGGTAAAGTTTCCTGTTTTATGCATATATCTTAGTTAAATATGAAACAGATATAGATATAGATGATATAGATACATACTCCTTTTGAAATAACAGTTAAAATTTTCTAACTCAAATAATACCCTTAGCTTCTTTGCTCAGGTTTCCATGTGCACTCACTACCCTGTCCTATCCAGATTGTAGAGTTGGATACTAGTCAAAGCTGTTGAGATGTAAAACTTGTTTTACAAAAGCTTGTTTATCATTCTACTAGATTATGACTTCCTTAATCAGAAGAGACTGTGCCCTTTTACCATATGCCAAGACCTCATAAGTGCTAGAAAAGCACTCTAACACTAAGTGCAACCCTTGCTGTGAGACACATGTAAAGAATCAAAAAATGTAAAATGAACTACAGTAATTCTCTCTTCTATACTCATAAATTCACAATCCTGAAACCAAAGACAACCACATTCAGTAGTTTGAATACAGGAAAAAATGCATATACACTTGAAAAAAACAGACAAATGACATGACACGATAAAATTGTATACTTAATTGTGTATCTTGGAGTTTTTTATATTAACATAAATAGATATCTTAATAATATTTGTGTGTATGATAAAAACTTATGAGATAGAACTTCTTAAGGAAATTTTAAATATACAGCAAATATTGTTAATTATAAGCAAAAGTATAGAAAATCTCTAAAATTCATTCATCTTGTATAATAGAAATTTATACCCATTCAACGTCAATTCCCCACTTCCTTCTCACTCCTACCCCTGGAAACCACCTTTCAGCTCGCTGCTTCTTTGCATTTGACTATTTTAAAAAATAACTTGTCAAAGTACAATCATGCAGTGTTTTTATTCTGCAATTATCTTCCTTAGCCTATTGTCTTCCAAGTTTGATATCACAAGTGGCAAGTTTTCTTTCTTTCTAAAGGGATTATGACTATACATATAGTTGAATATTATACACATACTACATTTTCTATTTTTATTCATCTTCTGATGGACATGTAGTTCTCTTCTATATCTTTGTTATTATGAAGAATTTTGCAATGAACATGCGAGGGAAGGCAGATAGCACTTCAAACCCTGCTTATTAATAATCTTTTGTCTATATTCCCAGAAGCAAAATTTCTGAAATACAGGGTATCTTTATTTCTAGTATTTTTGTGTGTATTTCACGTTTTTTAAGCTACTACATATTTTTCAAATGGATACAGTAAAATGTTATCTATTGATGAATATGTAGGTAGTTTTCAGGTAATTAGTACTTTAAAAACTCATGTGAAACAGAAATCCTATAAATATACATTGTTTAATATTTACAGTTACATATAATGTGAAATTTCTGTTTTCATTATTTCCTCTTATTCCCATTGGAGAGGAAGGGGCTCCTTATTTAGAGTCATGAGGATGATCAAAATTAAGTCCCAATACTAGAAAGATTATGTCAGTAATACTGTATTAGTCACATGTACACACAGGCCTAAATGTTACATGACATGTATGGGCAGCTGAGGTTGCACTTGGAAACAAAGTGTAAAAATTGGATCTTTGGGAGGTGTAACTTTGTAATAAAAGAATGATATCACATTTAACTCCCAGAGAGAAATGTGATTGGATTTTTAAATCATTCTGTTGGCGAGCAAGGATCTGAGCCCCGGTATTTAGGGATGAGCAAGCACTGTGCCTGTGCCCATGATAAAGATTGTTTGAATAACTTGGTTTAACTGCAGGAGAACATGCAGAATGTCACCTGAATGTCTTCCCTTTCCCCAAATGTCAAGATACATACTTTTCAAGGCCTCAGTTTTAGGTTTTATATAACAAAGTAGGATTGATGGACCAAAATACATGTACATTTGAATTTTTAAAATGCAGTTCTGGGAACTAAACCTAGAGCTATGTGTATGTTTGGCAGGTGTTCTGCCAGTAGAATAAAACACTAGCCCCTATTCTTTATTTTATAAATACTGCTGACCAATTTTATCTGTGGGTTCTGCATCTAGAAATTCAACAAACCACATCTGTAAAATATTTTTTTTTCACTTCAAAAAGCTTGAAAAAACAAAACTTCACTGTGCCCAAGCTCATCACTCTCCTAAAGGCATATCAATAAAGCGACGTTCAGCCATGCCACGCTGTTGCTTCCGGCCACATCACAGATCTTCAGTTTCTCCTCAGCGCTGGTCTGATCACTGTCTGCCTTGCACACTGTGCATTTATGTGTAGTTGGGCATATAATGGTTGTGTTTGTCCTCAATATATACAAACGTTTCTTTATTCCCCCCCAAATGCAATAAAATACCTATTTCTGTAGTGTTTACACTGTATATTGCAATTATAAGTAAACTGAAAATATTTTAAATTGTACAGAAGAATACACAAAGACTATGCAATTTCCTTTGAAGACTTACTTGAGGATTCATGGTTTTGTTATCAGTAGGGTGCCCTGGAAACAATGACCAAGGGACACATGCACAGGTAAATGGCGTGGAATAACAGCAGAAATGCGTAACTCTTGTTTTCTTCTATCTTTAGCAATGCTAAACTTGATTTTGTAACTTTTGAAAATTTAGTGAAAAATTATTTATTCATTTGATTTGTATAATTTAAGTATAATTAATGTTTATATACTTATTGCCTACATGTATTTATTTTTTCTATGAGATGCTTATTAAAATAATCATGGCTGTAGATGGCTAGAGAGGCATCTAGCATTTACCTGCTCCTACCAAAGAAGAAGGAAAGCAACAGGTGCTCTTTTACGTATCAAGATGAACATTAAAACTCCGTAACATAAAAATGGAAACCTTGTAAACTTCAGAGACTTCGGGCAGGAGCGTAGCAAGAGCAACAAAATTTGCTGGGTGAGGGGGCCTCATTCTTCTACTTGCATAAAGATGAAAACAATGTCAGCACAGATACGCCTCATTAAAACTGTTCGAAAGGCTTGTGGTCTTTGCAATCTTATAACCTAAATAAATAAGAGGGTCTAGAATCTGCATAGTGGACTGGTTTTGGAAAAGTAATTGAGTTCATCACCCAGTGGATCCCTAAAGTATATCAGTCAGTAACCATCTTGAAAAAAAATTTATTGTCTAAATTTGAACTTGTCTAGGATTCAAAAACCCCTGCACATTTTCATTTCTTAGACCGCAAAGATATTCTACTGCATTCAATTGTGGATTGTTGCTCCCTCAATTGTGAGTTGGCTTGGTGGAATAACTGTGACATAAATATGCCGAGAATGCCAAAACATAGGTAAATGAATGTTATGATACAAGGTGGAGTGGAGAACAATAGCTATGACAACTGGAGGATAAAACATTCCACCTTCTGAGGACAACTTTGTGAATTCATGCAGGTGAAAGAATGCATAACAGTTGTCCACACAGTTCCCACAGCCTTTGTCTGAATACTTCATATGGATGTCTGTGATTATTTTGTAGAACAGACACTAATAGTCTTAAGGAAGAGGTAGGAACTGGTACATTAATAGTAGGGGACTGCAATACTACAATCTCACTAGTGGGTAGATCATCCAGAACAAAAACAAGCAAAATCAAACAATCCTTCCCCCCCCACACACAAAAAACCCTCAAGGATATGTCAGAGTTAAACTACATTATGGATCATCAGCCATGAAACTCTCTCCAAAATAGACCATATATCAGGTCAAAACATAAGTATTAATACTTTTCAAAAAAATGATTCATAGCCTGTTTTCTTTGAGGATAAAATGGAATAAAACTAGAAATCAAGAGCAAGAAAACTTTAGAAGTTATAAAAATCCATAAAGACTCTACAACACATATTTAAACAAACAGCAGTTCACTGGGGAAGAATTTCAAAAATTCTGGGAACAAATTAAAATGGATACACAATATATCAATACTGTGGAATATAGTAAAAATAATACTAAGGGGAAAATTTATAGCAATTAAAACCTACATCCAAAAAATATCAAATAAATAACTAGGAATGGATCTCAAGGTTTAAGAAAAATGAAGTCCAAAATTAGAATAAAAAAGGAAATA
Source organism: Dinomys branickii (assembly GCA_004027595.1). NCBI lineage: Eukaryota > Metazoa > Chordata > Mammalia > Rodentia > Dinomyidae > Dinomys > Dinomys branickii. The sequence continues at coordinate 19,252 of PVLD010023276.1, read as the reverse complement.
ATGTGAGCAAAATGGAAATCTAGAAGAAATAGCCAAATTTCTGGAATTATATGAACTACCAAATCTGATCAAAGAGGATATTAAAAAACTGAATAGACAAATAACATGTTACTTGACCAAATCAGTAATAAAAGCTCTCTCAGGGAAAAGGAGGCCAGACTTTTAAATTTTACCAAACTTTTAAAATGAATTTACATTATTGCCTCTCAAGCTGTATCATATATGTAAAAGTGAGGGAACACATCCACACCCATTGTGTGAGACCAGCATTATCCTGTTTCCAAAACCAGACAAAGACACAACAAACAAGGAACAATAAAAAAGAAAACTATAGATCAATATCCCTGATACACATAGATGCAAAACCTCTCAACAAAATGCTAATAAATTGAATTCAGCACCACATCAAAAATATCATTCACTATTGTCAGGTTGGTTTTATCACAGAATGCAAGAAAGATCTGAAGTAGACAAGTCAATAAAAATGCATCAAATCAAATCTCTTAATGAGAATGAAATAATCATGGGATCAATTTAGTGCACACAAAAATAGCATTTGATAAAATCCAAAGCCCATTAGTGATAAAATACATGGACAAATAAGGTATAGTATGAACATGTTTCAACATAAAAGAGTTGATATATGACCAATTGTCAGAAATTCCTTCTTTTTAAAGGCTAAGTAATATTCCATTGTATGTGGGTAACATATTATTGCTCATCTATTCATTCATAAATGGGCATTTTGATTGTTTCTATGTATTTACTGTTGTGAATAACTGCTATTCAAATATAGATTTGAGAATAAATTTTAATGCACGTTTAAAATTTTATTTGTATACATTCCTGAAATAAACTTGGTGGATCTCATTGAAATTCTAGTTTGAATTATTTGAGTAAGTTCCATATTGATTTTCCATAACATCTGCACCATTTTATAGTCCCAGCAACGGTGTGAAAAATTTATATTTTCTCTCACATCCTCACCAATACTTATTTTTTGTTTCTATGTGTTTTATTCTAGAGAACCTAATTAGTGTGAAGTGATAGTGTATTGTGATTTTTGTTTAAATTTATTTTATTGATTTTTGAGCATTCTTTTCAGGTATTTATTTAGCCTTTAGTATATCCTCTTTGGAGAAATGTTTATTTAGGTCCTCAGTCCTTAATTTATTTGAGTTACTCATTTTTTGTTGTTCATTTGCAGGATATACATATATATATGTATATAATATTACATTCTTATTGTTAACACCTTTTAATAATAGTTATGTTTACATTCTGATATTTTCTGGCACTTAACTTTCAGGAATATATTTTTCTGGTAGTTAATAGAGTATGTCGAATTCATTGAGCAATTGAGTGCCTAGATTTTTGGTCAATCGATGTATATCAGTGAGGATATTCTGGATGAGATCACTACTTCAGTAGACTGAATTAAGCAGATTGCCAAGTTAATGTGGGTAAACCTCACTCGTAAAAATATGTGAATTGAACCAAAATCTAAGTATGATGAAATTTTGCCTACTTATCTAATTTTTTTATCAAGCTTTTGTATTTAGACTAAAATATAGGTTCTTTTTATTTGTTGAGATTACTAGCTTTGGTAGTGAAACTCACACTAAAGCTCTTAGGACTTGGAACTCAGATCAAGACTAAACTTGAGAGAAATTATCATGGCTGATTAGGGAGTCTCTGAACTGTGTGATGGAAAAACACAGGTACCCTCAAGTAGAGGCAAACAAGAAAGCTTGATATGGGAGCATAAATAAAAGAGAAACTCACTGGACCAAAATTTAGTGTTGGGGTTTGCAAAGGAAAGCCAGACTGCTCCTTTATCATGGCAAACCACACAGTCCAGGTCCAGCACACATGCCATTGGGAGAGCACTTCATTACATAAGGAAGGAAGCTGGCCCTTCAACTGTGGTCTAGGTGATGGAATAGGCTCACAATCACTCTAAACTCCCGACTGAGAAGACTAACACTGCAAATGAGATACTTGCAAGCCTGAGGAGCATATATATATATATGGAATGTGCCTATATATGAAAAAAAGAGTAAGAATTTATCAGAATTAATCACTACTTTAACATAAATGGAACCACACAAGAGTATGTCAAAGTAACCCTTACCGAAATTAGACAAAAAGGATCCAACACAAACTGCCTACCAACATATTAACAGTTTCTGACAATCTCATAGTTTCCCTCAACTAGTAATTACATCTGCCTCCCTTTAAATCCTTTCTCCCCACTTCTACAAGTCTTCTCAAACTTTCTTCATATTATACCTTTTCTCCAGTGATAAAAATAATTCCAATAAAATTTAACTTCCTATTAGTTTTATGATGACTGATATTTGTTTTCTTTTCCTCTCTTCTTACCAATTTACTCCCTTATCCTCTTCCCCCCATCTCTCTATATCACATCTATCAGTTGTTATCAGCATAGTTCAGAGTGTAAGGGGTATTAACAAAAGGGTGAAATTGTTAAAATAAATTTCAATGTGCATAACTGATGTATACTTGAACGTAATGATGTTGCTATAACCAGTACGAATTCTCCAATTGTAACACAAGTACTGAGTCCAATACTGTTTAACTGAGCAGGTCGAAGAGATGGACAACACCAAAAAGCAAAGAAATACAAAAATCACGTCACTGGAAAGCAGACACTATCAAAAGTTTCCTTCCATACTACTCCAAGACTCTTTCAGTTCTAGTTGATCTTCAACATTTAGTACACAACAGCTAGAAACATGAAAAGCCAAGTTAACCAAATGCCTTCCAAAAATTCCCAACTTCCCTAAATTTGATCCAAAGGGCATCATTATTGCAGAAATCAAACACCAAACAGCTGATATTTATGAACTGATAAAAAATAAAGTATATTCTTTGAGATCAAAGATGATATGACTAAACAGATAATGGGCTTAGAAAACAAGTTGACCACTCAACTTAAATATTTTCGCATAAAAATTAGAACAGCTAAAGAAAATTATTCAATACATGAATGATAATTGTTTTCATTTATTGTTTTTAATTGCAGGAGAAGTTGAAACACATTTTAAGAGTGTTTTTCTTCTTTCCTCTAAACATAAATCATTAAGTGAAACCAATTTAACTATAGAAATGTAGCAAAGTAGGGAGGAAAGCACAACAACCCCAAAAACAAAGGTTGGGGTTCGTAAGAGGAGGGTACAGTCTACACAGACAAATTTATCATGGAAATATGTGCCATGATATGAGGAGAAACAGAAATTTTGGAAATAAAATATTCTACTGAAATCATGAGCAGAAGAAATGATAACTGTGAGACAGTATATCAGATCTAGAACATAGGTCAGATGCACGTGGCCTTACAATCCTAGATACCCTAAAAATAATAAGGAAGCAACGAAAATTGCTGCAACCGCTGATAGATGGTGAAAAGCTGAATCTAAGACTAATAGGAGTTAGAGAAAAGTAAGAGGACAGCATACATGGACTCAAATACCTGCTTATAAAAACCATAGCAGAAAATGTCCAAGAATGAGGAAAGAACATACAGGTAAGTGAGGGATATAGAACCCCAAAAATCCAAAACCAGAGAGGAAATTCTGCATGATACATCATAGTCAAACTTTTAAGTTCCACACAAGAAAATAATCTTAAAAAATGTTACAGAAAAGCAACAAAACATTTATAAAGGTAACTCTATCAGAATTACAGCAAACTTTTTAGTATAAATCTTAAAGACCAGAGAAGCTGGAAATAAAGTGTTTTAAGCCCTAAAGGCAAACAACTTTTAACCACAATTAATCTATTCTACAAAACTACATTTTAAAGTGATGGAGAAGCAAGGACATTCAGTGAAAAAGAACACTTTAAGTAATTTATGACAATGAAACCAATACTCCAAAGAATTCTCAAGAATATCATAGATAGTGGTAATAAAACCAACAAAGCCAAGTCTAACAGAAAGAATACATCCTGTAGGAGGAGTAGTTAAACAAAAGAGCGAGAATAAAGTATTAACAACAAAAGCAATGCAAGGACAGGACTCAACACTTTTCAATAATAACTCTCAATATAAATCCTCTCAATTTCCCAAATGACACAGATTTACAGACTGTGTCATAAAACAAATCTTAAATATATGTTGCATAAGAGCAACACAATTAATCAATGAAGGAATTGATAGATTAAAAATCTAAACACACAAAAAATTACTCCATGTATGGGAGTTCAATACAAAGAATAAGTAGCTACCCAATTTTCAGACAAAATGGACTTCAGGCCAAAACTTATGAGAAGACAGGAATATGGTCACTATATATTAGGAAAAGAAAAAATTTAACAAGAAGAGATAACATTTGTATATATACACACAACACCGGCACATGTATCTTCATGAAATGAACACTACTGGACATAAAGGATCAAAAAAATCAACAAAATCATTGTCAAAGATCACAATAACCTACTATCTGAAATAAATAAAGAAATATTGAGAAAAAACACACTTTTGAATGGGGAAATTGACTCATATTATTTGGATAAAATTGTGTAAGCTTGCTTTTTTTCTAAATTAGCTAGCAGCAAGGCTGGGGATATAGCTCAGTGGAATAAGCGCCTGCCTAGCAAGCGCAGGGTCCTGAGTTCGATCCCCAGTACCGCAAAAAACAAAAAAAACTAAATTAGCTAGCAGCATCTTCAATAAAACTAGTGGAATTACTGAAAGATTTCCTTGTACAAAAGAAACGAAAAAATCATACATCAACAACAGACACCCAACATATTACACAGAGAGGTCTACAATTTCATCATTTAGTAACTGTCCAGTGACAAAAATTAAAAGCCAGAAGCAGCAATCATTCTGGTTATGATGTGCACATGGTATGGGCTTACAATGAGTTGTAAGAAATGATCCACGATTTTTTCCTCAGAGAAAAATAAGAAAGATCCAGAAGGTCATGAATTTGAATTATAGCCCAATAGCCTGCTAATTTTGGGCAAGTGACTTACTCTTTGAAGCCCAGTTTCTTTATATTTAAATAGGATTGATATTGCTTTCCATATACAGATTAAATGAGAAAATCCATTTAAAATAAATCAGGACAATAATCATAGGAACTCTATAAATTTTAGTCTTTCTTACACCTACCCTCTCCCACAACCAACTCTATACTAAAGACAAAGGCAGAATAAGACACAGAGGGAAAACACTATACAAACAGAATCAAAGATACTTGAGAGATTCACCCACTCTTTTATAAAGAACAGCAATAGCTGGACTTGCTAGGTATTCTCCTAGCTTCCTTATGAAGAATATCTCACCCTGTATACTTTTTCAACTTTTAGAAATCATTCATATGTGTGTGTGTGTGTGTGTGTGTGTGTGTGTATTCAAAACAAATTCACATTTTTACTATTTACATTTGAGGCAAAACTTCTGTGGAGATGTTAGCCAGCTGTAGAAAATGTTTGATAGCTTCCTTTGCAAGTATCATCATGCTGTCAGTCAGAAGGATGTATATATGATACAGTACTGCTTATGTAGCTCTTTTAAAGAGGGCTCTGTGATGACATCTCAGGTTTACATCTGGCACTGCCTGTTTCTAAGTGCTACCTGAGGACCCTTACTTTTTAAATAATTTAGATGTTGCAGATCACTACCTTGACTCAAATTTCTGAGAATGAAAGGAAATTTGCTGCAGGATTCTGTTTTGTGGCGCCTAGTGGACTGCTCATTCCATCGCATTCACTGCTAGCTTCCTACAGCCCTTAGACATTTTCTGCATTTCTCCACTTTTCAATTCATACTAGACAAAATTTGAAAAATATTAGCTGAAAACAAATCAAAATTTGAAACCCACACTAAAATGTAATTTGAAGAATAAGCAAGTAGATGTCTTGAAATGTAACAATAACAGCAGGTGGTAGGACAGAAAATGGCAGGGAGAGTCATAAAATTGTAGACAGAGTTGATAAGCACAGCAGCAAATTAAGTAAATTTAGGTAACTTTAAATATCTCTCACAGTCTTAATCTAATAGGAAGAAAGCAATGCTATATTTTTTGAATACTAAGTACATTTTTGGCATCATGAGTAGTCATTAGGTTATGCATACTCGTCTTTAACATGGAATTTTCATATATATTTTATGCAAATAATATTCTGCATAACTTCAAGTGAGGAGAGAAATTGGTGATCCATCTTCCATTGGATAGGCACTTTTCTCAGCAGCCAATTAACACTGTGTGCATACTATTTAGACTGTATAAATGTATATATCAGTACAGTTTACAAGCTTCCATTTGCTTCCAGTAAAAACTGTTTATGGTCAAGGATGTTTTAATATAAATTTGAGCTTTATGCAGATTATTTTGCCATTTCTTGAGCAGAATAGTCAACACACACAACTTAAAAGAGAAAAGGATTATTTTGACTCAGAGTTTCAATCCACAGTTGACTGGCTTTAAGATAGAAACAAGATTGTAGAAGAGCATGAGGAAAAATGTGCTCCACTCATGGTGATCAGGAAGCATAGAAAAATGAAAAAGCTAGGGTCAAGAATTTACACTTCCTTGTCACATTCCAAGTGATCCACCCGCTCCCGGCCCCAACTCCTTACATATTAAGATGCCATACTCATCAATGTATTCATCCACTAATGAGTACAACATCCCTGTGATCCAATCACCTTCCAAAAATATGCACCTTTACAGAACACTAGGTAAAAGCCATACCATTCTTCCCTGGCCCCCAAAAGGCACAAGTCCATCTCATTATGCAAATACCTTTAGTTCATTTCTAAGCACCAAGTCTTGATTGTTTCAGCATTGCTGAAAAATCCAAGTCCAAACTCTCCTCTGAGACTTAAGGCAAACTCTTGACTCTTAGTCCCTGTAAACCCAATGGCAACAAAAAAAGTTACTATGTCCAACATACAATGATACGGGGCAAACATTTCTGTTCCAAAATGGAGAAATAGAAGAATTGAAAGGACTCAGATCAAAATAAGGCTAAAACGCAGCAGGGAAAATATTAAATCTTATACTTCCCTGACAAGCATCATGGCATGTTGTGGTGAGACATGTGATCCAAAGAGCTTGGAAGCCTTGCCCCTATGGCATTGCAAGTTGCAGCCCACAGTAATGCTTTTTCGGGTATCCCTGCTCACTGCCTGTGCCTTTGCATAGCGGATGCTCCACATTCCTTGGAATTCCAATGCCTTGGTTTTCTCTGTACTTTTGGGTTCACAATTAGTTTTGTGCGCTGCCTTGTCCAGTACACACTGTCTGGCCACCCGGGCCGTTCTCTGAAATCTGGGTGGACATTATGATGACAGCATAACACTGGTATATTGAATGCCTGAAAAACCAGCACCAGGAGAACAACACCAAGATCTACTGCGAGCTGGAGGAGTAGCTAGGCCCCTTGCATAATGGCTCCAGATACTGCTGAGTGTCTGGATGGCTGAAACGCAAGAAACACCTTGGTAGTAGTCCTAAATGAGATGGGTTCCCTGAGGCTCTCAAATTAAAATACAGTCTTTCAGTTTTGAATATTTGTGGCTACAGAGAGTGGGGTCTTTCTGATTCCTGAGATGTCCTCATCTTCCTGTTGTCCTCATGCAAAGTACTTCGCTTCTTCTTAATGGTAATCTTTCCAGCAAACATGTTCTCCTTTGCCCCCAAATTTGCAGGTGCTTCCACGGAAAGAAACTGCAAACTTCACATGAAATTTTGTTTCTGATTTGCACTGTAGATATAGCTAAGGAAAGTCAGTAGTACTCATGCCACAACCTTGAAATTTTCTCTAGCAGATTATGTAATTCATCCCCCTTAATTTCAGTTCCCACAAAATTGCAGGAAATGAGCAACAGGTAGAAAAATTTCCTGCTACAGTATAGCATATATAGTCCTTAGTCCATCTAGCAATGGGCTTTTTGTCTCAAATAAAACCTTCTGAACCTGGCCTTTATTATTTGCATTTCCATTAGCATTCTAGCCTTTCAGCTATAATCAAAATCTCCAATCAAGTTCATCTTACTGCACTTTAAGGCTTTTTTAGAAAGCTTTCCCAAGGTTTTCCAATTTCTACCCACAAAACACTTCCAAAGGCTTCTAACCCACATGTTCTGGTGTAGTCACAAAACTAACTCCACTGTTCTGATACCAAAGTTTATCATAGTCCTGTTCCTATCAACGAAATACAAAAATACCTAAAACCTACATATTAGAGGAAGGGAACTGTATTTTCATTCAGTTTCAGTCAATTCCATGCCAAATCTAAGATAGAAATAGGGTGGCAGAGAGGCATGGCAGAGAAAAAGATGCTCAACACATGTGGGCCAGGAAGCAATGACCAAAGACAGGAACTGGAGACAAGAATACATCCTTGCACAACGTGCCCTCGGTGACTCACTTACAGCCCAGTCCTACCTCTTAACAGCACATTAGCTACTGAACTTGCCAGTGGATGAAGCCATGCATTTGTGCAACATCCCATGATCCAATCACCTTCCAAACACGTGAGTCTCTTGGGGACACTTTGAATGTAAGCCATAACGTACCACTTAGAACCTTGTCTTTTAAATTCTTCTTTCCTAGACTCTCATTCCATTTTTATTTATTTTGCTTTTCTTTTTAAAAATTAATTTCATCGGTACACACTTGATATACATATTGATCACATTCATCATAGAGAATTTCTGCCTGTACATGCTATATTTTGATTCTTCTTTTTCCCCATTACCCCCTCTTCCTTCCATCCCTTCTTCCCTTCCTAATTTAGAGAAACTTTATTTCCATTTTTCCTTCTATTCTTTTTACCCTTTCCTTTTCTTCCCTTTTTGCTCCTTCCTCCCTTGTTCCCATTTGCATTTGGATAATCACTCCCTACTTTCCAATGTCTAGAGCCATGCCTATCTTCCTGACTCAGAGCTGGACAATCACCTCCGGTGGGGTGTGGACTGAGAATACTTCCTTCCTTCTAATCTTTGCTTTTACTCCAAAGGGAGAAAAGGATGAAAAGAGGTTTTTAAAGACAATCCCTTTCCAAATCCTAGAGAAGATAATAGTTAACACTGAGACATTAGGGATCTGAGTAATTAGGATTTGGTGACTACTGAACTGGCCAGTTTCCATGACTTATCTGATTAGCATCTTTTGAGGCTAAGATCTCTGGTACCAGACTTCTGGAAAGATGGTGGACTGAAGCAGTTTGGTTTCTCTGAAATTCAACATCCAGGACTCAGAAAAGGTCTGAAGGAAAAATTTCAGGGGCTTCCATGGAAAGAAATTGCAAACTTCACATGAAATTTTGCTTCTGATTTGCACTGTAGATATAGCTAAGGAAAGTCAGTAGTACTCGTGCCACAGCCTTGAAAGTTCAGAGAGAAAGTGAAAAGACAGACAAAGGAGGTAGCAAGATGCAATTTTTCTTTGACTGATGGCTCATGGTGTGAGAGAGGAGGCTTGAATCTCTAGAGAAGAGCTCCATGGAGAAATGTGCCAGTGGAGTGGAAATGCAGATGCTGAAAACTACATCTGATGAATGATTCCAGTCCAAGTATCTTTCGGAGAGGGAGCTCGGCTAGATGCCATTTTAGGAATGGTAGAACTGATCCCTGGATTCAGAATCTCATTCCATTTGTAGTTTGGTTTTCATCAGTTCGCCATTGTAAACACTGATCTTGCTTTACTAAAGCTCAAAATATATTAAAGTAAGAATTGTTCTTGTATAATGTAACTTAACTCAAAAAGTATATCACGTGGCTTGGCTTAACTGCCTCTTAATTGTAAATGCACTTTTTCAGTGTGTATAAAATAAATATGAAGCCCAACATTGAAAATTTGACATTCAAACCAAAAATCTAGAACTATTTTTCCTCACATCCTTGCCAGAATTTATTGCCTGTTGTGTTCTTAATAACAGCCATTCTGACTATAAGATGAACTTAGTTATTTTAATTTGCATTTCCTTGAGAGCCAAAGACATTGGAAATTTTTTCATGTAGTTATTTATGCTTTGAACTTTATTCTTTGAGAAGTGTCTGCTCACTTTATTTGTCTATTTTTGTTTGGATCAGTTGTTTTGGAGAGATTTGAGTTCCTTACATATTCTAGATATTTGTCCTATATTAGAACAGTAACTGGCAATGTTTCTCATTGTGTTCTTCATTCATTTACTGTAGTAATTGTTACCTTTGCTCTGCAGAAGCTTTGAAAATTTGATGTAATACATTTTTTAAAATTCATGCTATTTCCTCGACTATTCAAGTTTTTGCATGAACCAGTTGCCTGTGCTTTGCATACTGGGGTGAAATTTACTTGGTTATAGTGTATTCTTTTTATAGTAAGTTGTTGAATTCTGTTTTTGCTATCTTACCGAGGAGATTTTCATCTTCGTCCCTCAAGGATATCGGCCTATAGTTGTATTATTATGTTGATTTTCTTTTCCAATTTTAATACTAGCTACACTGAATAAGTTCAAAAGCTTTCCTTTCTATTCAATTACATGGAAAACTGTGAGGAGCACTGATGTTATTTCTTTTGTAACATTATGGTACAATGCACAGGTAAATTCATTGGATCATGGACTTCTTTGATTGGTGGACTATTACTACATCAATATTTTGTTTGATACCGGTCTGTTCAAGGGACATTATATCTTTTTGGTTCAATTTCTTAAGTCATATATGTCTAGAAATTTATCCATTTCATCACAATTTCCCAATTGATTGGGATATAAATTTTCAAAATAGTTTTTAATTATCCTCTGTATTTCAGTGGTATCTGTTACAAAGTCAACACATTTTGTCAAATTTCATGGACTTGGGTCTTCTCATTCTTTTAAAATTTTGGCTAGGTGTCTATCTAAATTTCTTCTCAGAGAATAAATTTTTATTCATTATTCCTTTGTATTATTTCTAAGTTTTAACTCAATTACTTTCTGCTCTGATTTTCATAATGTTTCATGTTAATATTTTTAATAATTTTGATTTTGAATTGCTTTTGTTTTTTTGGATGTTGAGATATGTATCTGTCAGAGCTTACTGGAGAAATAGATTTAATTCAATATGTACAAATGTATGAGAATTTACAAGTTTGGCTTACAATGGCAACCCAGAGATTCTGGTATGGAAGTTTACAAAACGTCTATCTGCATGCTGGGGATCCAAAGAACCCAGTGAAATGCCTGGAGCTCACTGTATGTCCTATGAGAGTCCATATCAGGAGGTTGAAAGGTACGTGATGGAGGGCTAAATGATCTGTATCAGAGGTTGAAGAGCCCACATTGGAAGACTGAAAAGTCTGCACTCGAAGCTAAGAGACAACACTTGAGGTGAAGGTGAAGACAAGACAAGCACCAAAGAAAGAGAAGCAAGCCTTCCTTCATTTCCCCTTTAAAACATCAAAGTAGCAAGCCCATTGGTTACTGTCACTCACACCCAGTAAATCGCAGCAAGTCTTCAGAAAATACTCTCAGACACATCCAGAACGATGCCCATCGAATTTTAGTGTTTCTTATTCAAGTTGACAAAATTGATTAACTATTACAAGACATAAGAGCGTATTATTTGGAATTGCTCTATTTTTCTAACGTAGGCACACATATCTATAAATTTCCCCATGAGAACTGCTTTCATTGTGTCCTGGGTTTGGAGTGTGATTTAACAGGCAAACATCCACTTAACCTATTAAAAGTACTAGGTTCAATGCCTGGTACTACACTGTAAGGAAAAAACAACTTGCAATGATATCAAAATCCAAAGAAGAAGCCACATATCAATATATAGTTTATAATTTGTTTAAAATAATCTCATCGGGCTGGGGATATAGCTCAGTGGAATAAGCGCTTGCCTAGCAAGCGCAGGGTCCTGAGTTTGATCCCCAGTACCGCAAAAAAAAAAAAATAATAAAATAAAATAAAATAAAATAATCTCATCTCTCTCAATAATGCAGGAAGATAAAGAGCAGTGAACATGAAGTATTGGCTAGAAAATAGGGAGTGAAAAATAAGAAAAGAGTAAAACATAAAAGGATGAAATAATGGATAAGTTTTAGTGATAATATTTTTATACCAGAAAAAGGAGGAAAGAGTGGTGATTTGAGAAGTTTGCAAGGATTGAAAAGAATAAAGAAAAAGGGGAAAATGAAGGAAGATACATGGAATTTGCCTCCAGTTAGTAAGTTAGCAGAAACAATGTTCGAAGATGTAAGAAACAGCCCTCGCTGAAGGAGCACCTGATGAGTCAAGGTGAAACAGTGCAGAAATATAAACAATAAACAGCAGTCACACAAAGTTGCATATACACATACATGCCACACATCATTTTCAAGAGTAAGAAAGTGAAAACTAGTTTTATTTATATATGAGAAAGGCAGGGATAGGAGAGATTTAAGATGTGAGGGGAAGGAAATAAAGAAGAGAGGTAGAGGAAATGTCAATGAAAACAGAGAAGATACAGGGAGCTTAAATTCAGTCAATGAATAGAAACACTAATACAGCAAACCCCATAAAATACTTGTGTTGTGGTAGAACATAAGGTAACATGGTAAGATACTATAGAAATAAAAGCAGTAACTAGCATTTTTAAGTTCTTACAAACGCATATACATCCCTTGGTCCTTGAAAAATAAAGAGTATAAGTAATTTAGAGAAAGGAAAAAAAAACAGATCCAGTATTCCTCCTTGTGATGATATTTATATTGCTGCCTAATGTAACCCATAGTTTTCTTCTACCTCATTCCAAATAGGAAAGGTCTTATAAAGCTTATAGGTGCTTGAGCTCCCCCTTTTCATAGTTAAGGACTGGAACTTGGGTAGATTTTTGGGGGGTTGACTGAAATTCCACTTACTGCCTTAAATTCTTCCTTATTTGGGAGTTTAGGAGATGAAGAATAAAGAATGTCCGCTGAATCCTCTTCTTGGGTAGTTTATAAGCAGATCTGCAGCATGTGTCAAGCCTCCATTTATTTCCAGTCTTCCCTATTGAGACTTGATTGGTCAATGACACCCTGAGTATCTCCAAGCAGACCGAGTGGACTCACAGGCACTGTAATTGTATTTGGGGTTACTGGTACCCTGTTTTCTGCTGGTCCTTAGAGTGTTGGCCCCAGACACAGAGGTGCTCCTATAGTAAAACCTGCCACTGCATACAAACTTCCACCATTTTGCACTGTTGTTTTGTGCTTCTGGAATTCTTCCAGCCCAGACTTCAGTCACTCAATCACTCATAAGTCTCTCAATCTTGTAATTAAAGTATTACCGTGCCACAATCACATTTTCCAAGGGCTCATACCAATTACCAGGTCTGGTAGCCACCTTTTCCCTTTTGTCATGGTAATAACTATGTCTGCATGTATGGACAGTATGGGAGATCACTGCACATACATGGAAGGTGTTACTCAAGATGGCTTCTCTTCTCCCTTCAACCCATGCTAATTTTCTACTGATTCTCCTATAGCAATGATGTAACAAATTTTAAGATAGCTTCTCTTATCTGACCCCAGAAAGAATGGCTATCATAAAGAAATCAACCAATAACAAATACTGGAGAGTCTGTGTGGGAAAAAGGAAACTTTCTCTAGTGTTGATGGGAGTGTAGAGTGGGAAAACCACTGTGGAAATCAGTCTGGAGATTCCTCAGTAAACTAGGATTAGAGGTTCCATTCAACACAATTATTTCCCTTTCAGGTATTTTTAGAACTAAAAACATAATGCACAGTGACATATGTGCACCTATGTTTCTAACAGCGCAATTTATAATAGTTAATCTTGGATACAATCCAAATGCCCATCAACTGAGGAATGGATAAAAAAGATGTGGTATTTTTATATAAGGGAATATTACTCAGGTATAAAGATAAACTCCAGACTTTTACAGGTAAATGGATGCAACTAGAGACCCTACTCATAAGTGAAATAAATCAGACCTGCATGTGTAAACATCACATTGTCTCCCTAGTGTAAGAAACTGAAAAGGTAAATAAAGTCCAAACGGTAAAAATAGGTATTGTGAAAGGGAAAGAAACTGCTCAAAAGGAAAGAGCAACTGGGGTGAGGGAAAAGAGAAAAGAAACAAAGAACGAAGGGAAAAAAGTATATACAGATATATAGATATAGATATAGATATAGATAGATACACAAGATAGCTTAGATAATTGTACTACTAATTTCTATTGCTTTATTGAAAGGAACAGTTAATGTTTAATAGTTTGGTCAATTTTACATGCCTGTATTTGTTTATCTGAGTAACCAATTTGAAGATAGCAATATGTAGCAACCACTGTTCATTCTGTATCATCTTGTTTTTAATGCTATATCATTTTTATTTTTTGTGTTGTTCTATTTACAACCTCATGTTATTTAATTTGTTTTTGTTCTCTTCTCTTTATAATGAAATTTTTAAAAAGATAGCTTCTTGATCAGACCCTGTCTAAGTCTCATCTCTACTTACTTCACTTAGTAAGATAGCTTGTCTACACCAGCTGTATCTCTCTCCTTCAGCACAACCAGCGCTGATAAGAGAATGTGTATGGGGTTTTTGTTTTGTTTTGTTTTGTTATCTCCACAAAGCAGGGGAAGATCCATGAGTTATGGTTCTTAAAACATGTATATTTCTTCAATGTTATTCAATTGTTACTGTGTAACTGCTCATAGTAGTCCACTAAAATATTTTCATTAAATTCTAAAAGTTAAATGGCATGACACCAGCATCAGCTCAGCTCTGCTGAAGATCTTGTGATAGGTAGCACCATAATGAAGGTGCTCCTTCTGATTTGCTGCTGTTTAAGTACCAGGGCATATTGTCCCAGGAAATTCATCTTTCTAGTTGCCAATATTTTAGGACTTCACCTGAACTTTCGAAATGTTGTGCCATGACATTCTACGTACCCCTATCTCCTCATAGAGCTGTACAGCTATTGCTTTGGTTAAATATTCTGTAGCACTTTGTTAGTACAGGCTACCTCTAGCCCAATGCTTTCAGGAATCATAGACTCCTTTTACTTCAGTCATTCCAAGTGCACTTACACCAGCAACACCACGGGGAGCTTCCAGGCCTTTAGTCTGGCTGACACTGCATCCTTGATCCATCTTGTTTTCTGACTTCCAGCTTCTTTCATTGAACAGCTATTTGGTCCTATAGCTCTCCACCCTGCTGATAACCATTTTGGACTATCCCACCTCTTATCCTGTAAGTCTAATAACTTTAAATATGCCATTCTCGCTCTGGCTTCTTGCTCATCACATAATTGATCCCTGTTGTACAAACTCCCTTCATTGCGGTGCTACTTATCAAGACATCTTCAGCAGAGCTGAGATGATGCTGGTGTAACTTTTAGAATTTAATGAAAGGATCTTAGTGGACTACTATGAATAGTTACACAGCAACAATTAAAGAACACTTAACAAATGTGTAAGTTTTAAGAAGTACAAAATCCACTCACACTGAATCAAGAGAAATAGGAAATCTTTACAGATAAAAAAATGGATAATGATAAAATCTATAATCAAAACATCCCAGCAAATGAAAACCTAGGATGACATGGCAATAGTGATAAGCTCTACTAAACATTTAAAATACATTAGTTCTCAAATTTTACAAAACATCAAATAGAAGGTGATACAGCCTAACATTCTCTGAAGGCAGTAGTGTCCAGATATCCAGGTCATAGAGACATCACAATAGAAGAAAATTACATAAAAATATTTCTTATAATGTAAATCCCAACAATAGAAAATGAAATCCAATAGCATATTAAAGGATTACATATTATGATCTAGTGTGATTTATTCAAGGATTTTAAAGTGGTTTATCATACAAAATGCAACATGAGATACATCATCTTAATGCAATTAGTGGAAAATCTGCACATGATCATGCCAACTGTTGGTGAAAAAAATATGTAACAAAATTTTCCATACTTTAACACAAAATGCTTTAAAAATTAGTTATAGAATATACATTCTTCAGATTGATGAATGGAATTTTTTGAAAACCCACAGTTAATGGTATACTCAGTGGTAAAGATAATCTCCCTAGATCAGGAACAAAACCAGAATCTTCCATTCGCAGCACTGTATTTTTTGGAGTGCTTGGTATTGAACCCAAAGCTTTGCAAATGCTAGGTACTCTATACTGAGCTACATGACCCGTCCTGTTTTCACCAGTTCTCTTCTACACCCTACTAGAAGTTCAAGCAAGTGAAATTATGCAAGGAAAGGAAATTTTAAAATCTCAATTGGAAAGAAATTATATTTATTGGCAAATGTCATGATCCAAAGTACAAATAGTACAAACGACTCTATAAAATATCCTCTTAGAGATGATGAACAAACTGAGTAAGCTTGTATAATGTAAGATCAATAACCCAAACCAAATTTTTCCATATACTAGCAATGAATAAACAGAAAAAATAAATGATTCCACTTAAAATATATAAAAAATAATAAAATATTTACATTATTAAATTGAAACAAAGAGGTTTAATACTTAAGCATTAAGACCTAAGCAAATAGAAACACATCCTATTTGTGTGGGCTAGAAGACTTGATGTTGTTTAGGTGGCAATTCTTTTCACAAAAATATATAAATTTAGAGTAAATTCCAAAGAAAATTTAGCTACTCCTTTTCTGGAAGTGGAAAATCTGAAGCTAAAATTAGTATGTTGGAAAACCCACATTTCTGGATTCAAAAATTCATTATAAAGTCATAGCAACAAATAGAGCGCAATGCTGGTAGATCGATGGAACAGAATTGACAGTCCGCAAATAAATGTATATACTTATTGTCAATTGATTTTTGACAATTGAGTCAAGACCATTCAACTAGTAGTACTGGGACAACTAAGCAGCCATATACAAAAGAATGAAGCTTGACCCATACCTCACACTATATACAAAAATAACTGAGAATGGATCGATGACCTAAATTTCAAAGCTAAAACTATAAAACTCTCACAAGAAAATACACAAGTAAATATTTATGGTCTTTCATTTGAACAAAATGGATTCTTAGATATGACACCAAAAGCTAAGGCTACAAAAGTAATAGATGGACTGCATTTTAGAAAAAATAATGAAGACCATGCCACAAATGATATCGGTAAAAAGTGAAAGCATGACTCATAGAATGAACAAAGACATTCTCAAATACTCATCTGATAACGGTGGAGTATGAGGAACAGTTCAGCAACATGAAGACAACCCAATTACAAATAGGAAATGGCTTAAATAGACATTTGTCCAAGTAAGTTATACAAATGGCCAAGATGTATAGAAGAGAAGCTCATAGTTTTTTTTCTTTAGGGAAATGCAAATCAAACCAAAATAAAATATCATTTCACACCTACTAGGATGGCTATAATTTAAAAAATGGAAAATAACAAGAGTTAATGATGATGTAGAGAAACTGGGCTTTTTCCTATATGCGGGTAGAAATATAAAATATGCACTCACTGTTAGAAATTAGTTTGTAGGATCCAAATCAGAATGTCATATGAATACAATCATCCAGCATATAGCCTATAGAACTTTATGTTTTCTCCTTTTTGAGGTTCTGGATATTGAATTCCAGAAAGAGTTAAACTACATTCACAGCCCCTTTTAAAAATCACTATCTTGAGATAATCTCAGTAAGTCATTTAGCTTCACCTCAAACTGTGATCCTCCTATTTCAACCTCCTGAACTGCAGAGCAGATTTGCACCACCACACCCAATGCT
Source organism: Dinomys branickii (assembly GCA_004027595.1). Lineage (NCBI taxonomy): Eukaryota > Metazoa > Chordata > Mammalia > Rodentia > Dinomyidae > Dinomys > Dinomys branickii. Next base: position 1,533 of record PVLD010023276.1, on the reverse strand, counting down.
AGAACTGCATTTTCCTCTTAACAATATGGATTTAAGATTCATTGATGTCTGTCTATAGCTTAATAGACCACTTCATATTGTCATTGAAAAGTATGCCATCGTTAGATGCACCAGTTTGTTTTTGTATTAACCTGTTGGATGACATATTCATTGTTCCCAAGTTTTGATGATTCTAAGTAAAGCTGCTATTAATATTAACAGGAGGAATTTAGTCGGAGATAAATGTTCTAATCAGTTAGACAAATACTGGAGAAGGCAATTGCTAAGCTATATTTGACTTTGTTTGAAACTGTCACACAATATTCCTAAGTGCACATACTCTTTTGCAATTCCACCATCAGTAAATTTGAGTTACTCTTGCTGCCCATCAGTAACTGGTATCCTCAGTATTTTGGCATTAATCATTTTAATGGTCATACACCTTTATTCTAAAACATACAGTTAGACATTATGTGAAATTTTCTCAGGATATTGTAGAAAATGATAATTTCATGAAGCATTCATATTTTTCTTTCAGAATAACCTTTAAAGTGCAATTTTATTTTTGAATTTAAAATGTATTTATGCTAACTTTTCTCTTTCCTTGGCAAATATTTTAAGCCTGGAACTATTTGCTCAGCATGACTTTTGAAATAAATCACAGTAATGAAGTCATTTTCATTGAGCAGCTGGGAATATATTATTAGCAAATTTAAAACACTAAATTCTGCTTAAATTTTTTAGTATTTTTTACTTTAAAGCATCAAGTAATCTAAATCTAAAATCAGGACACTTTTTAATATTCTAAATTAAAGTAAAGGTTAATTGAAGAGTGTAGTTTCTGTAAAACTTGAAGAATTCATTGCTGAGGATGTAGCTCAATGGTAGATTTGCTTAGACTGTAATAAGGTACTCATTTCCATTTCGAGCATGTGGGGGGGTAGAGGGAGAGAGAAAACAAACTCAACTTTTGTTCTAGACAGAGATTTGTTCTACTGCCCAGTACACTGTGGAAACTCAAGCATTTGTCCCATTCATCCTTCTGAATAGCTGAGACACAGACACACACAGCTGCACGTGGATGAGTTTGCCCACTGTTTAAAAAATAATAAACATATGCTCAGAATTGTGATTGAAGTTGTTTAATAATATGTTTATCATCGTGACTTGGGAGCTATATCAAGAACAGAAGATCAAAAGTCATGGCTTTGTCTCTGCTCCTTAATTTAGTGAAAGGAAAACGGTGACAAGTACTTTAAAGAGATCTCAAGTTCTTTTTCAAAACATTTTTACTTCTTTATGATGGTAATATATAGCGATTACATCCATTTTGGTTACTGATACATGTATATATTGCCTCTTGTTCATTATTGTACCCCCTTAATCCACTCTTCTTTCCCTCTTTCCTTAGATCTCCTTCCTGAATCTAACTTCCTGTTTCTTAACATGTCTTTTTAATTTTGCCCTTTACATTATTTATATTTTTAGTCTCTATTATTAGAAAAACATGCTGTATTTAGCCTTAGGTAACTGATTTACTTTTTTCAGTATTCT
>PVLD010023275.1:0-27736 GCA_004027595.1 Dinomys branickii | reverse complement strand
GTCTGACTAAATTTGCATGTCTGTATATGGGTCCATACATCTACAATTCGAAGATATCAATGGATAAAGCAACAACAACTGTTGAGACCATATCACCTTGTCTATAGATTAGTTGTGATTGTACTATTTTCTATGATAATGGGTGTCTGTTTGTCAATATGTTTTTGTACTTTTATGTTTCTAAAATAAAAAAAAAAATCATGCAGCGTCGGTGGTGGTTTTGGGAATGACTGGCCCACTGTAACTTTGCCAGAGAGGGGACATTTCATGCTGTCACAAGGGGAGGATGTATGTATTCCCAGCTTTGCTGACACTGAGACACAGTACCTGACACCCACTGCTAACAGGAGAGGGTTGACTTGGCTCACAGTCTCAGGACACTCAGTCCATGGTCAGCTGGCTCTAAGGCAGGGACATCAGGGTGTAAGGGGATGGTGGAGCAAAGACATTTAGTTCATGGTGGCTGGAAAACAGAGCAGGGGAGCAGTGCCAGAGAGGACCAGATATAGACCCCAAGGCCATATCTCCATGACCCACCCAGGCACACACAAGTGTGCTCCTTCCATCCCCTAGATGGGTCCCAAAGCCAATCTACTTGACACTGGGTAGTTACTGGCATTTAGCAGGTAAAGTCAGGCATCCTGGTAAATGTCCTACGATGCACAGGACAGCCTCCAAACCAAGAATCATCCATCCGAAGTGTCCATCTTGCTCAGGAGGAGAAACTCTTCCCTGTGGGATCCTGCCAGAACAAAGCCCTACCTATCAGTACCCTAAATTAACCCAAAACACTGCTAACAGGGGGCTCAGGCTACTCTAGCTAGTTATGTACCCATTCATTTGATTAGTACTTACTGAACCCCAACTGTGCAGGAAGGTTTCTTCTATTTCTGGGGATTTAACAATGTGCCAGACAGATAGGTTCCCATTCACTTGGAGCTGATGTTCCAGGAGGCATGGAAGTAAGAGACAGAAACAAAATGAATAAACAGATTGAAAATGCCAAGCATTGGGAAGGTTCATTTAGAGCACTGCAACAGTGCGAAGCAATAGAGGATATGACACGTTTGATTTTGATCTGGTGGACAAAGCGGTCCCCTGCAGAGATGACATTTATGCTGAGATCTGAACCACAGGAAATAGCCAACCTCAGAAGGATCAGGAGACAGAGATTTTTCTAAAGAGAACAGAGAGCTTCTGTAAAGACTTCAAAGCAGCAAAGGGATGGATACGTCTGAGTAACAGACAAAAGGCCAATGTAAGAAAGAAGGAAGGGAGCAGGTTGGTAGAGGCAAAATATCAGGGGCATCTGTATGTGAGCCAGGGGCAAAGTGCTCAGAAAGTCTCCGTGGCCTCCCTGAGTCCAAGGGAATTGAGAAAGAGAGTGACGGACACTGGCTTTTGGTTTTAGAAAATGCCTAGACTGTGGGAAGGATGGAAGAGAGATGGGCCTTATGGGCTAACTTATGTCTTCCTCAAGGAGATATGCTGAAGTTCTAGCCAGGACCTCAAAATGGGTCCATCATAAATATGAGCCTGTAGTGATCAGCTTTCTCATCCCTCAGTGTGGTGGACTGACAACTGGTGGTCATCCTGTAACTCCCAGCTGAACTGAACCAGCATGGTGCTGAGTGTGGAGGCCCACCTGAGGGTTGTTGCCAGCAGCATAAGAGAAAGAGCTGGAGGAGCTGTTAGGAGATGCTGGAAGCTGTTGAGAGACTGTAGGGAACTGTTGGCTTTCCTGGAGGACCTTGTCATGCTGGCTTTGCTAATGAACTTGGCTGTTCTTATCAGAGGAAGAGCTCGGGACCTCATTGTCACTAAGAATGGCTACGATACACTTTGGGGAAGCACTGGTCCTCACTTTGAGCATCAATTCCTGGCTCCAGAGGGGAAGATGGTGCACTGTTCAGTCTCCTGGAGAAGCTTGTCAAGTTGGCTTTCCTAATGGGAACTTGGCTGTCCTCATCATTGGATGAACTCAGAACCTCACTGTTGCTGAGGATGGCTGTGGTACCTTTGGGGGCAGTCCTGTTTCTTACCTTGACCATCACTTCCTGGCTCCAGTGCAGATCCCTCAGCCTACTAACACAGACCCTTAATGCCACTGGCACAGACTTTCTAGTTTCCACCACCGACCTTGGGCCTTCCCAGTGCAGATCTGTGAAACAGGCCTGCATGAGACATTGTCACGGGCTCTAGGCCTCCAGCTGAACTCATGCAGGACATTACTATGGGATATAGGCCCTCAGCTGGATTCTTTGGTCTTTAGTGTGTGCACAGATTTCCTGTACTATCTCTTGTATATGATTCTTTGGGTGACTATTATAAATAATCTTATAAAATATGTGCCCTGTATTATATTCTTCCCCTTGCAAAACGTCAAACCATGACACTGGGACACAATGCCTGACACCCACAACTTACAGGAAGAGAGGTTTAATTTGGCTCATGGTTCCCAGGGACTCAATGCATGAGTGGCTGGCTTCAGGGCAGAAGCATCATGGCAGAAGGGCATGACTAAGCAAAGATGCTTACTTCATGGTGGCTGAGAAGAAGAGTGGAGGAACAGCAACTGAGAGGAATGGGTGAGGGGTCACACATGATTCTCAAGGACTCACCTCCATGACTCCCCTGAAGTGTGTTCTGCCAATCCCTCAGGGAATCCCAAAGCCAGGCAAGTTGACACTCAACCCTAACCGCCACAGAGTCTTTAAGAGGTGAGCAATGTAGGCATTCAGGAGAATCCTAACCCAGTGTTCTTATAGAAATGGGAGATCTGGATGGAAACATCTACATACCAAGGCCAAAAGATATGGGGATGCTGGCAGCAACCGGGACAATTCTTCTATAACCAAGGAACCCAAAGATGGCCACAAAGCTCTAGAGGGTAGGGCAGATGCTCCCTCATTGTCCTCTGAAGAAATCCACCCTCCTGACACCTTAACTTTGAATTTCCAGCCTGCAGAACTAAGGCAATAAAGTCCTATTGTTTCCTCCGCACAATCTGCAATACTTTGTTGATGGGCAGGACTGTCGTGCAGGTGGGGAGGGGGCTTGAACTATATGGTAAAAGTGGGATACAAAGAAGAGTAGAGACAGGGCACATGTCATGTCCCTGAGACAGGATTCGCTGATGGAGAGAGCACGCAGGACAGCTCCCGGGTTAGGCCTGAGCAAAGAACTGGAGAAAAATGGGTCTGGGCAGGGAGGGAAAGGGTCCAGGTGGTTTGAGTCAGTTGGGTTCAGAGGCAGCCTGGAGTTCTGTCAGAGCCAGCTGGATTTCCCCAGCAAAATGGACAACCAAGAAGTTCAGGCTGCAGAGGCCCCCTGAGGGATTTGCCACATTTGTTTGAATGGATCCTCCTCCCTGTTTGGAGATTTTTACCACCCAGTGGCACTGGCAGGGTGACAGGATCTGCTCTAAAGCTCAAATGGACTGATCACCATAGAAGGAAAGCTCTCCCTCCAGGCCCCTTTCAGGGAAGATGGAGGAGCACAGTGACTTGCAGGTCTTGGAAATTTGCAAGCTCTCCTGGGACTCTGGAAACTCTGCCTGAAAAGGAAGCAGCACCCCCGATCCTGTGGTGGTATCTGGCAATGATTGGCTGGGCCCCTCAGATCCCCTTTTGCTTCTGCCTTGCTGGCCTCCTGAGACCCCAGCCTGGCCATCTGCCCTTTGCATGGGACAGCAGAGGTGGAGGTTGGCTCCCCTGGGTCCTTCCAGAGAATTTTTCAAGGTTGATGTCCTTTTAAAAGTGAAACAGCTCTGCCTTATCACCTACTGCTTTTTCCTAATTCAGGGGAAATACCAGGTCTTATTCTTGCTCAGGCACAGGCACCTGGGGGGCAGGGACAGGGGCAGGGAAGAAAGGCCACTTTAACATTTGCCATACTCGGAGTTCTGAGCTTGGGGCCCACATCCTCCTCTACAGAAATCCTACAATCACTGCAACATCTGGCTCAAGAACTGAAGTCCACAGAGGTTGAATAATTTGTTCAAGTAACCTAAAGATCCTGAAAGAAAAACCCTAAAACTTAATCCTGAGGTCACCTCAAATGTCTGGAGCCACTCAGGTGCTGCCCTGATGGCTTGCAAGCTTGACTTGGACTCCCTGGCAAGGCCCTCCTTTGAAATCTACAGCTTAGGAACTGTTGGTCTCCTGCACAAATTTTGGTCACTGACCAGGGCCTCCCTCTGTCCAGCCCACAATTCCACAGCTTTGAATTGGACATAGAGGCGGCCACCTCCCTGTAGGTGGATGATAGTACAATGATAGAGTTTGTGCTAAGTTTTGCAATGTCCTTGTCACACCAGGTAGCTCTGTTCTGACCATTTACCCACCCTGGTCTTGCTTCAGCACCACCTTGGCTACAGTCTGGGAAAACTCGTAACTCAGTGAGCTTGGCGTTGGCCTTTGGGGTGCAGAGGTTCTGTTTTCAGTAGTGTGGAGGGCGCTGAGACACAGGTTTGTTTAAATTGGCCAGGGCTCTGCAATCTGAGGGCAAAGGGCGGGGAAACAAACTCACTGCCGCCTACCACCTAGATAAGACTGTCCAAGGAATTTGGCTCAGGTGAAGGCCACTGAGCAACTCCCTTCTGCATAAGGTTCAAAAACATATTTAAAGCATTCTTGGTTCCCAACCAATCCACTTTTCTCTGATGCAATCACCAAGTTTTTTAGCGGAACTCATAGTAAGATAAAAATTCTTATTTTATTTAACAAACACACACGAACCAGATACAGTTCTAAGTGATGACCAGATGTTAACTCAGCAGCCCTCACGCTGCCACTGCAGAGTGGCACTGTTGCTGCACACGTTCATATATGAGGAAACAGCGAGAGAGAACTACCAGAATTCACCAGCATCCAAACTCCACTCCCCCCGACATTTCTATGGTGCAAAAGGAGGAAGAGGAAGAGGGCTGAGGAGGTAGAGGAGGGCAAGTAGGAGGATGAGCAGTGATAAAAAAGGTCCCCATTTCTTAAGCACATTGCAGGAAATTACTCTTCAGGGTTCCTGATTACTTTGCCCAAACCTTATTCTCACATTTCTTCTCTGTCCTCTCACTCCGACACTTCATCCTACACTCCCTAAGCACAAAAGCTCTGCCTTTGGGCTAAACAGTCACCATGTCTTCCTCCTTGGCTTAGAAAAATACTCTGTACTATATTATCCTCTATTTCTGGATTAAGTGATTACTCATAGCACTTGGAGCAAACAGACCTGCGTGATCTGTGGCAAATAGTGTCTCTCTTAAGATGTTAAAGTGACAAGATCCTTTCTGAGAGACAAAAACAATTAGCTGCAAGAATAAGCTGTAATAAGTGATGCATGAGAAGACAGGCTCTTTTCCTAATTCTCAGATCTCTGACCAATGTCAAGAACAGATCAGATGTGTTCCTTTAGGGAGAGATAGGCTATCATTGGAAGCTTCTGGTTTTGAGTCTGGTAAACTGTCATGTGTTGTCTAAATTTGAAATGTGCCTCCTAAGTTATTAATATCCATTAATCTTACCATCTCTCATGGTATTGTACACTTGCCATCTCTCCCTTATAAACATCCTCCTTTCCCTGCTTACCCAAGCTGGACCTCACTGTTTAGCAAATGATTTACACTTTTATTAAAGTACCTGTTTGCTATATCCCTGGCTTTCTGCTAAACTTCCAGTAAAGGACCTGACCCTGGCTTCGACCCACAACCTGCCAGCTCAGTTCTCTCCTCCCGATTCCTGCACTGCGCTCTTCTCATTTGTGGTGCTAGCTCTTGGTTGCCTGCTGTGTTGACAGAACAATACCCACCACACCCACGTGACCACACCCTAAGCTCAAGTACTGGTGAATATACTACCTCCCTTGCTAAAAAGGACTCTACAGATTAAATTCAGGAACTGAAATGGGAGATTACCCTGGATTGTTCAGTGATCAATGCAATTACATCAGGAGATACTACGTTGCAGGCTGTGAAGATGGAGGAGGAGGAAGCCATGAGCCGAAGGATGTGGATGGCCCTAGGAAACTGGAAGAAGCTAGAAGAAGCAGAGATTTTAGTGGATGTCATGGTAAGATGAAAACCCTGTAGTCTCCAGAAGGAAAGCAGCCCTGCCCACTCTTTGATTTTAGCCAAGTGAGGCCCATTTTGGAGTTTCATCTCCACAACCAGAAAAGAACACAGCAGGAACAAATGTGGAGAATTGAAATGGAGGCCCACAGTAGGTAGGCAGGGTTGGTACAGAGGAGCAGGGATACTTCCCCCCCCCCCCCCGGAGCAAGACAGGAGTCTGTTTGAGTTGCATCCCCCAGAAGGATGTGCCGAAGTCCTATCACCAGGTACCTGAGAATGTGACCCTATTTGGATACAGCGTCTTTGCAGATGTGTTAAGACCAGGCCACCCTTGGTTAGGGTGCTGACTGCTCTCTGCCCTCATGGCCACCACTGGTGCTGTGAGATCCCCATCCTCTCTGTCGGCATCTGGGTCCCTGGTTTCACTGAAGCCTATCTTAGTTACTTTCTCATTGCTGAGACAAAATACCAACACCCAGAGTTAAAGGAGGAAAGGTTTATTTGGGTCACAGTTTGTAGAGGTTTCAGTACATGATTGGCTGACTCCAAGGCAGGGTGGCACAGCAGAAAGGTATAGCAGAAGACAAACAGTTCGAGTCAGGCAGAAGGTAACTGTTATGGTTGATACATTGTGTCAACTTGGGGAGTCTAGAGATTTGGCTGAGTGATTCAGCAGGAAGCCAGGGTGATAACTTTGTGTATATCCTGAGCCTGTGGAAGAGGAGGGCATGGAGGTTATGTGAGAAGTACACACGCCCCCTGGGTGGGGGTAGAGTGTTTACAATGTAGGGGAGGAAAGGAGGCTGCTTGCAGCCATTCTTCCCTTTTGCTGGTTGTATTTGCTGTGCTCTGCTGCTATGAACAGTTTGCCCTCTGCCATGTGCCACTCTGCCTCAGAACCAGCCAAGTATGGACTGAAACCTCCACGAACTGTGAGCTAAATAAACCTTTCTTTCCTTCATTTTGGGTGTTGGGTATTTTGTCTCGGCAACGAGAGAAAAGTAACCAAGATAGTAACAAAGCAACAGGGGATTGCCACAGCTCTTTCTATCCCTTCTATTTTATTCACACTACTTAAAGCAGGCAGACTCACACCCTTAATCCTAGCACCCTGGACCCTAACATTGCACCATGAATCCATCCCAGCATCATGTATTCTAGATCCAGCCACCTCTGGAAAAGCCCCAACATGACTGCATGAGGTTTGGGGGAGACATCTAGATATAGGCCATAACAAAATCCCACCCTAATGAGTCTGACCAGTGGACCAGCACTATGACACAACCAACACTTAGCTAGAGAGGTTCCAGAACACTTGCTTTGAATGCAACTCCCTCTCTGGGTGATTTTCCACCTTAGCTCACATTTTATGCCCTTCTCCCCTCCTGCTCTGGTCTTCCTGGTGCCTGCTATTCTATGCCACCTCCTAGTGTGGCCTGGCTCACCCTGTGTTTGGTGTCACATCAGGGTCTCATGGATCTCGTGCCTGAAATTGCAGAGATAGTCAACTGTATGTGCCATCTGCCCTCAGGGCTTTGGGCAGGTGCTAGAACCCTCAGCCCCTTCCTCAGAACCTGGAATGGAGCTGCACTCTTCTCCATTGGGGTCCTGTGGTATAGACGACCTGTCTCCATTTAGTGCTTCTCAGACTGGCATCTTACAGACTTTTCAAAATACCCTCAATACCCAAAACCTGCCCCAAAGTGGCCTTGGAGCCAAAAGAAGGCAAACGTGAGTTTCCATAGCTCCCAAGTCTTTGTGTTTGTCTTGAACCCAGTGTAGTACACACTCTAGATCCAGCCATCTTGGTTCCCAAACCACTGTCCATGTGGCCTCATGCAGCAGGATCTGGGTTTCACTTAAGTCAAGGTAAGGCTGAGTAGTGTGTTTACTCCTGGCCATAAAGTGGCCAAGGATGAGCTTACTGAGGTGTGGAGAAACTTAAATGAGGAAATAGCCACAAGTTGGTGGCCACAAGAAGGCATTGACCACTGGAGACTTAAAGTGCTGATGGCTCAGGGGAGGATGCAGAGGAGCTGGTCTTTCTGCTTCTTTAAAGATTCTCTCCCTCTGTGTGATAACCATAGCTACCCTCTGAGCCAGGGTCCAACTCCCCCAGGGTCTCCCACTTACTCCCTGGGACTCCAGGGGTCTTGTGTGCTCTACATGATCCCCCAGGGCTCTCCTGCAGGCACCTGCTCCTCTCTCTCCCATTACTGCCAGTGCCTAAAGCTGAAAATGCCAACCCTTGCTGAATCCATGTCCTGAGGTCCAAATCCCTGCACCATGCCTCACTCTGCCCTCTTCTGGGGGACTCACAGGGTCCTCATGGGAATGGGGAGGGGTTGGGCACCCTTGGTACCACTGATCCTATCTCCACATCCAGGGCCTTTAATGCCAAAAACTGGCCCAAGTAGAACTGTGTGCTTCTGTGAGGAGGCAAGGACTTTCACAGCGTGAGGCACTAGACGGGTAGCCTGTGATTGTGAGGGGACAGCAGAGAGAACAAAGCAGGATGAGGGGGCTTTCTGTTCCCCAGCAGTGCACTAAGGGTAGACAGAAGTCTAGGGTCCTGGGAGGTCCACTTCCCTGTGGGGTATGTGAGGTCCAAGGTGACACAGGAAGTGGACTCCTGCCCAAGTGGGATTTTATCAAAGGAAGAATGTGTTGTGCTTTTTCCGAAAAAGAAACCCTCCAACTGTATAAACTCTTGACCTTGTAAAACCTAGATCTGCCCTGATTTTCACAAATACCTTTGGTAGCTTTCAATATTTTGCCACAGGCACCTCTCCCAATTTTACTTTGCCCCCCAACCAGTCTCGCGCGCCCCGTGACAGCCTCATACAGAGAAGGAGAAACCAGCCCTCAAGCTCTTGTTCAGCAGTGCAGGCACGGGAAGGAAATAGGGTGACGGCACAGGAAGTGCTAGGGGTGGGGCTGGGGGGCAGAGGGGAAGCTACCGGAAGGCCTTCTGGCAGTCTTGGGAGACCCGCGAGCCCACACTAGGGGCGGGCAAATCTGTGAATCCAGCACGCTGCAAACCGTGGGCATGCTCTCTCCCCCGCGCCAGCTCCAGGCCTCGACCCGCGGGTCCCTTCATCTGTCTGGGGCACTGAAAGGGACGTAACCACTGCCATCAATTTTCCTTTTAGGAAGCCCTTCAAAAGCTTTGGTTTTCCCCCAGAGAGCCTTAGAGCTTTTCAATAAAACTGCTTTCTTCCAGTTTTAAAGCCAGGCAGGGCAGAAGGCTGAGCCTCAGGGACGTCTACTTTTCCCAGGCAGGAGAACAATATCAGACTTGTGTCCCAGTCCCAGCGGCACCCAGGCCCCTAAAGGGGTGGCTTTGGACTCCCCACAGTGCCTCCCTACACTCAGTTTTCTCCTCTTTAAAAGAGAATAATCACTTCTTTTAGAAGCTCAAGGAAATAAAGCCTCTGAGAAAGTAGTAAAAGCCATACAGTGTACAGAAACATGAAGTCTTTTTTTTTTATCACTAATCTCTTTGTTTTGATGTGCTAATGTAAGCCAGAATTATAGGGGAGCCGAGAGCAAAGTTTTCTGGATATATCTCCGCTAGGGGGTCCGTAATTCTCTGGAGAAGTTGGCCCTGTTTGGGGCACCAGCTCATCTCCACTCTGCCCAGCCGTCTTCCTCGTGTGTCAAATGCTTTGGTTGGCTCCAGTGGAGTCTCAGAGTGCCCTGATTTCTCGTCTTTCCTTATGTAACTCAGTCCTGCCTGCTGCACTCATTGCTTTGTGGAACAAAGGCTAGGTGGTCCCGTGTTCCCCAACGGCCACCTGTAGGCTCAGCTCTTCCCTGGAGCTGCTCAGAGCCGGAAGGGGAAAAGAGTCGCCGAAGGCTTGCTTATCGTACAGTCGCTGTAGTTGGAATGTGCCCCCCAGTGTCTTAAGCTCTAAGTTCATATGTTGAAGGTATTCAGAGGCAGGCCTTCTGAGGAAATAGTCGGGACCCTCATGCCGGGTCTGGTAGCTTCGCCAGTGGAAGGGAGACTGGAGCCGGCATGCTTCCCTCACTTCCCTATGTGATGCCACTATCACAGCACAGCGAAGGAGACCCTGCCAGACGCGGGCACCGTGCACTCGGACTCCTCTGCCTCCAAAACTGCAGAACACAAATTCCCTTTCTTTCTAAAACAACCAGTCTGTAGACTCCAGTTAAGCAATGGAAAGGGGACTAAGACAGCCGTGAGGTGACTGCAGAGAGGGAGCGTGTTGATTCCACGCTAGGTTCCGTAATACTTTCTTATTTCTTTTCCCTGAATGCTCCATACCTGCATATACCACTGAGAGGATGAGGGCTGCAGGACTTCATGGAAAATGAATTGGAAAACAAAGTCAACTCGTGAAACCAATGGATCACGTATAAGAAAAAATATATTCTAAGACAAATGCAGTCATTACCCGTCAAAATGTCAGTGATCCACTTTTCACTTATCTTCGGGAGTATAGTAAGGGATGGCTCAAAAGGGAAACGAAGGCAGAAATTACTATTAAACTAGACTTTAAAAGATGATTGGCAAATGATGGCCTTTACATCGTTGAAAGGACCTTGCTTTTTTAATTCATGCATGGAAACTTTCACCTTGTAAGAGTAACATGATCATACACAGTGGTTGTGTGTTAGAACACTTGCAAAAGCTTGTAAAAGTCGGGCCCTGGGTTGGATGCAGAACTACTTGACCAAGGTACATCGTTAGGGTCACAGGTTCTTCTCTGCCTGCTGCAGCCTCCCTACCCACTTTCCTGCTTGAGACTTTTGGAAGGAACACAATTCTGAAAGCTCAGTCACAAGCCATGATGAAATATTCTGTGGAACACTATGCTTTGAGAATTGCAGTATGGAAGGAATTCAGTAAGGATCCACTCTGGGAGGACATCTCTTCCCTGGTCTGCCTATGCCAGTAACTTGAGCTTTGCCTGCCTTTGCCAGCCAGGACTACTGGTCCAGAGCCCTAACCCTTTCCAAAGACTTGGCTTCTCAACTCAAATCTCAACTCTGTTACTACCCAGCATTTGGAACTAATTACTTGGTTTCTCTGAGCTTGCAGTTTCTCAACTAAACTAGCAATAGGGGTTCCTATTAGCAGGTCTGTGGGCAAACTCACTATGGTATTGTGTGCTTAGCCCAGTGGTGCTTGGTAATTGCTCAATAAAAGACAGATGTTATTATTAATGAATGCTCTCTGAAAGAGTTCTTTGAATGCAAAATGTTGCCAAGATACGAGAAAAACCTGGTGTGGCCAGAAGGGTTTGTGCAAAACATCTCATCTAAGCATGATCTTGTCTGGGATAAATAACAAATTCTTAGCCAACAAAATGCCCTTGCCCTGTTCCTCTGAGTGGATCCTCACCATAGTTCCTCCCTCTGATCTCACGTAAGTTATGATTTTTTTCTGTGACCCGTAGCTAACTGCCTGACTTCCTTCCTTTGAATTCAACACAATCTCCACCCTTTCTACCCCATTTAAAGTTCACAATTTAAGTGAAGTCTTTTCCTCACATACAGGGTATGGTCAAAGGATGCTGTGAATATTTAAAACTTTTAAAAAATGTATTACAAAAAAAGACAGATTGTCATTCATCCTGCTTAAGATACTCCCCCTCCCTTTACACGAACTGTTCCCATCCTTACCACTTTCTGAAGCAGTTCTGAAGGTCCTCTTTCTTGAGTATCTCTGACTTCACTATCATGGCTGCCTTGATGTCCTGAATCTATTCAAAACATTGATCTTTCACCATCATTTTGACTTTGGGAAAGAGCCAGAAGTCACACAGTGCCAGATATGAGGTGAATAAGGTGGATGATGACACATGGTAATATTTTTATTTAACAGAAACTACCACACATTTGATCAACATCATTGAATGCTTAAAATACAGTGAATTCTTGCATTCAAAGTTTTGCTACAGTAAAAGACATAGTGCCGTAAATCTTCCCCTTCACTTCAAACACACTTATCCCATGGTTCTTGGTGATTTATCTTTCACTGGAATAAGATTTAAGAAATTTAAACACTCATCATATCTTTTAATCATCCATTGTGTATTCCCAGAACTTTGGAATCTTCAGTCCCTGCACAGATTGGTGCAGCGGACCCTGCGAAACCTATCTGCCTTCAGGAATGTTCGACAGAAGGCAAGCTGTCGCTTCTCTGAAACTCAGAAGGAGCCCTCTACTCTCCTCCTCCTCCCCCCTTAGGACTGGTGGATAGAAGTACTTGTGCATTTGCCTATATGTGTGTGAGATAATGGAGGAGAATTTCCAGTCAGATACCAAATTCCTTGATGTCTGGAGGCCCAGCTACTCCCTGGGTGACTCTTTATCAAGCACTCTCCTCTTTCCATAGGAACGACAGTCTGAAGGCTTGCTTTAGAGAGGAAAGTTAACAAGCCAGTAAGTTGGATATGCTGCTGACCAGACGAGGAATTGACAGGGATCCATTCATACAGCAAGGATTGAATGGAAGCAAGGGTCTGTCCTTGAGACCTGTGCCTTGGGGCTTGCTGTCTGCATAGCTCTGAGCTGCAAGGTTATAGATTCCAAGCCATGGCTTAAAGCGTGCCTTTCTCAGATACAAGATTCTGCCCTCTCTGTGCTTCCCAAAGTATGCTCTCTAATTGAAGACAAAACTGAATTCTGTGCAGTGTCCTCATTTTGGCAGGTTACCTACTTCTGCAGGTAGATTATTTTGCTACTGTTCCTATTGATGAAATCTACCTAGCATTGCTTCAGGTCTTAAATGTTTTCTCTCAGACAAAGGGGATGCTGCCCGTGGCATCAGAACACAGGCCGCACTGCACCTGTGGTGGCACCGTCACTTGACTGAGCAGCGCCTGTCCCGGTGTCCCCCCAGCTCACAGTGTGGCTGTGCTCACCTGCCTCCTGTGTCTCCTGGGCGACCCCAGACAGCAGGAACCCTCCTGTGAACAGAGCTGGCCGCCGTTCACTGCCGTTTTGTATGCTGCCATTTTCAGCATTGGTATAAATTCTGCCACTAATCTCAGGCTCCGAAAAGTCTTTCTGCCACTTGTCAGCACTGCACAATGGCCTGCTTCTAATAAACAGGCTGTGATGGATGCAGGGAGAGGAGACGGACAGCCAGCGGGGCCAAATCTATCTTGGATCTCTCTCCACGCAGCATCTAAGTCCTTACTTCTAAAATACTAGCCAGAATATTTATTTTGCCCCAATACACTCTGTCCATACAGAAAGTATTAAATAAATTCATACATGCAAAACTATGACTGATAATATAGTGTAATGTACCCAAGGTACCTGTATTTTTAAAACTGGAGTTTAAAGTTTAATTGAAGATAGTGATTTTTCTTTTTTAATGTTGTTTTGATTTAATTTTCTTAGGTATATGTTTTTATTTTTTTATTTTTATTTATTTTTTTTTTCCGGGACCGGGGATCGAACTCAGGGCCTTAGTGCTTAGCGGCAAGCACTTAGCCCACTGAGCTGTACCTCCAGCCCCGAGGTATATGTTTTTAAATACATCATAATTATATTTGTCTTAGGGAGTTGGTACATATACATAGCACACCTTGATCATTTTATCATTGTTATGGTCAAGATTCAATATATTGGGGTTTTTTTGATAAGAGAGATTTGAACACAGATTGAGAAAAATGTGGATTGGAACATTCTCTGGGCGAAGACTTCTTGGAGTCATAAACATGCTAACATGAAACATCCCCAAGGGGGACCTGGGGTGCTCAGCATTTCCCAAACCTTGCTGATCATGCATTTGAAGAGATTGCGGGACTCTAATCTGCTGGGTTGGATTTGCATTTCCTTGCTCACATTTGACGGTAAGTGCACAAGTACAACAGCCACAGCCCACAAAGGCAGGGCTGAGCCTCGCAGCTAAGAATCTTGGTCCTTGCCTCCATTGGTGTAGAGGTGCCAGCCACAGTGGGCACCTTAGGCCAGGGGCAACTGTGGTTTCAGCTGCAGCTGTGGTAAGGTAGAGGGGACATTCTTTGTCTCACTCCCCTTCCTCTGCTGCAGCTCCTCTGAGGCAGCCCTCCCGGAGCCCCGGAGAGGGGCTCTG
Source organism: Dinomys branickii (assembly GCA_004027595.1). Lineage (NCBI taxonomy): Eukaryota > Metazoa > Chordata > Mammalia > Rodentia > Dinomyidae > Dinomys > Dinomys branickii. Next base: position 13,592 of record PVLD010023275.1, on the reverse strand, counting down.
AGGGTGGGGATCCACAGGAGATGTTTGGCTCCAGCATGTGGGGGTACTGAGATGGGTACTATGGACGATGCATAGATCTCCCTTGGGGACAGGGCCTCTCCTAGCTGCTCGAGTGCTGGCTGGTGCTGTTCTACCTGCAAACTCTTCAATGGCAATTGCCCTCAGCTGCAGGGAGATGCCTGGTTCAAGGTCACAGCTCTTCCTGGGGACAGCCTGCATCCAGTGACTGGTTGATGCTGAAGGACAAAGCTCAGCCCCTTGCTTCGGCTTAGAGAAATGCCCAACAGTATCCCAGCCCCAGAGCTTCCAGTGGAGTTAGTGAAGTTTCCAGTGCAATGATATTGCAGTTCAGCTCTTCCCTGGGCTAACCTGGCTCCCAGCACCCCCAAACACCCCTGCAATGTATGTGCTGCATACAAATCTCCATTTCTGGTTCCTGAGGACCTGTTCTGTGCCATTTCATTTGTTCAGTAACACTCTTCCTAGGTGATCCGTTAAGGATGCCAAGCATTTATTGAGCTCCTGTGATATACAAGACACTAGAGCTAGTAGACCAGGGGGAGAAGTCTCGGATGCTGCTCACAATCCAGGCCCACTCCTTGCCTAGTCCCTCCCCTCTTTCCACCTACAGCCCAGATTTGTGTTTGCACTCAATGCACAGCACACACTTCTCACCATAGCCCTCTATTCACTGAGCAAAGAGCCCTTGTGGACCCTGGCCATTCACGATAGCTGCCCTGGACATGGACAGCTTCCTGCCCAGACCTCCCTGGACCAAGGGCTATGTCCTTACCAGGTACCAGCAACAGGGCAGGATGATGGCCTTAGCCTCAGGACTCGAAGCACATTGGACCAAAGTCAGGACTGCTGGAGATCGAGCTGACACAGGACAGCCCCTTCTTCACCCTCTGTAGCTTGTGCTCCCACTCATAGGCTCTCAGGCTGAGACAGTGCGCCACTGTTCCAGGGACACAGGAGCTGGAGGACAGAAGACAAGAAGTAGGGCTTCATTTTTCTGCTCTTGCTGACGATTGGAATGGAACATCTCGTCTCCCTGTGCTTATCCCGTCTGCATCTGAGAACCTGCCCCATGTCTGCTCCTCCAAGGTGCTGTTTCCCCATCCATCTTTCTTTTCCTTTCTACTTGACAGGTGCCCTGTGTTGCTCCTGCTCCTCTGATGAGGCTCCTATTCATTGCTACCAAGCAAAAGATGTAAAGGTGGATGAATAGGCAGGGGCTCGGAGGGCTGAGAACAGAGGAGTTGGCACAGGATGGACACTGACGCAGGATAGGAACAAGGCATGTTGCGGAGGGCTGTGGACACAGTGGAGGGTGGGAGGCAAGGGGCCACCGAGAGGAGTGTGTTAGCTTCCTGACACTATAACAAAATACCTGAGCTTGGCAGTTTAGGAAGAGGAAAGTTTTGTTCTGGTTCCAGCTTTGGAGGTTCCAGTTGGCCCTATTCCTAGAACATTATGGCAAGAGCTTGTGGTGGACTGACACTGCTCTGGTCACAAGGAAAGGAGCAAAGAGAAAGAGGAAAGGAGGGTCCCCAGATCCAAGGACACCTCGAGTGCCCCAGGGTCTCCCTCTGGGCCCCACCAGCTAAAACTCCATCACGTCCCACTAGCAGTCAAGCTGGACATCTCATAAGTTTGTCACTTCATAACTGTTTTGTAGATTGTCTCTACATAGTCCTCACCAATTATGTTTATTGGTACATTTTACATCTACATAATTTTGGGTTGTTGTTTTGCTCATTGATTTGCTTGTCAGACTTTACAAGGAGTTTCTCCTGTTTTATCCTTCAGATTCAGTTTTAGCCGTCCTTGCCACTCATAAGTCTTGTGCTGTTATTGTTTTATTTTGATTTATTGTTTAATGGCTGGTAGTTTTAGCATTGACGTCAGGCTAGGAACTGCTCTTCTTGAGCCATGTTTCCAATTATGTTTTGTTTTGCTTCCTTCCAGTGCTTTAAGAGCTTTGTTTATTTTTCATTGTGGTTGTTGGGAGTGCTCTTCAGTCCAAGAGCATTAATCATTTCTTTTAGTGCAAGGAAGAAAGTCAAACAATCACCTAGGCCAGGCTTCCGATGGTAAAGGTCATTGCTGGCCCTCAGCAGAGGAGCCTCAGAGCAGTTAAATCCCCCAAATAAGTCCTGTGTTGGGGTCGCTTAAGATGCAGCCAGTGTTGCCCCACATGGGGGGACATCGTCCTGTGTCTCTGCTCGTGTGAAGTTGCCTCTCCCGCAGTAACAGGTTCACCATTAGTGGAAAAATCATCTGTAAGCCCAACCAGTGTTCATGCTAACAGAACAGCACCAGCAGGAATCAACCCCTGATGTGCTCATGCTCTGAGCAGACCATCCTCTCTGACAACTCAGAGAGGGTGGCAGTCCCAGGTTCACCCTCATTTCCCACTGGGCCCCAAGATGAGGTCTATTTGCCTCCCCCTTTAGATATTCCAGATGCCCTTTCCTAAGCTCCATTTCCAAAACAACCAGTTCTGAAAATGTTTTGACACTTGCCAATAGCAGGGGCTCCCACACAGCAGCCACCAAATGGCTTTTCCAATCACATTACTCTTGTTTACTAGAATCTTTTACTGAACATTGCTTGGAGAGGATAGATTTATGGAACATTTCTATACACAAAAATTTCTGGTTTCAGAGAATTTGAACTGTAATGGGTTAGTTTATTGTTTCTTTCAAATCCTCAAAACCATAATTCTCTCCACTGCTCATTAAGAAACCTAGTTCACACAAACCCGAAATCAAACACCTATAGCCTGCGCACTTACTCTATGTCACAAACTGTGGTCAGCCTACTGTAAATACGGCGCTTCTATCTCCATTCTTTGAAATGTGACCAGATGCACACCCCAGGCCAATCAATCCCCATACCCAGAAGGGGGACCTACCCCTCTGCCCTTGAAGCTGACTGGCCTGGGTCAATTGAAAGTGTTAGAGGTGACCTTTCCGGGTCTATGTACGGGTTTCCACAAGCCAGTGCCACCAGATTCCAGCAAGCCAAGCCAGGGCTGGCCTATGGGAGGGAAGTGAGCTGCCTCACTGAGGGTTAGGGAGCCGAACCATCAGAGCAACCCCAGCCACAGCCCCAGAGAGGAGAAGTCCTGTAATTTGAATCCCAAGTGTTCTCCAAAGGTCTCTGACCTGTGAAGGTGCTACTAGGAAGGTCTAAGAAATGAGGCTCCTGGACGTATTTAGTCCTTGGAGGTGTGTCTGAGTCACTTTCTCCTCACTGGGACACATGTCCTCCGCCCACAGCCTAAAGCAGGAGAGGCTCTCTTTGCCTCAGGGTTTCAGTCCATGTCTGGCCGGGCTCTACTGCAGACACAGTGTGGTGGAGGAAAAGCTGATCTCAGCATGTGACCAGGAAGCTGAGAAAGGCGGGGAGTTGGGGGGTGTGGGGGTGGGGGTGTGTGAATGCCTCCAGGCCATGCCCCAGTGATCTACCTTTGCAGGCCAGACCCTACCTCTCAACAGCAAGTCAGCTATAGTGACCCCATGGTACAGACCTTTTCCCAGAGCCCTGTCTATGAGCTCACGTGGCCCTTGGGGGACATCTGGATAGAAACCATCACAGAGTATGTCTTTGAAGGGGACAGTGGGGCCCCAGTTCTTCCAGCAAACACTTGACTTTCCTCTAACACACATGCCTGCCACAGTGTGCTGCCACAGGTCCAAAGCAACATAGCTGACTACTCGCTAATAAAACCTCTAAAACTGACAGTCAAATAATAAACTTTTTCTTTTTATAAGTGATTATCTCTGATATTTTGTTATAGTGTCAGAAACCTGACTAATTCAGAAAGAAACCCAGGTAAGATCAGCGAAGCCATCAATTCAAGCAGGGCTCAGGAGAACAGAATGCCCAGTTAGCCTGTGGCATCTCAGACAAAAATTAAAATCGGTTGCTGTGCATTGCAGGATTTTCTGTTGCTTATTACCCAGGTAACCAATGTTGATGACAGCTCAGAAATTGACATCAATGCTGTGCATTTGAGAAGCAAAAGGACAGCCAGGGCCTGCACACCAGGCCCTCACAGTGGAAGCAGCAGTAGGCCAGGGGCTATGCATGCTGGGAGAAAGCTGCACACAGCACCCTCCAGAAGCTTACAAAAGGGATGTCCTTCCAGGTCAGGGGTCAGGGAAGACCTCCCATGGCTGGGGAGTTGACTCTTGCAGGGGGGTCCAGGACCTATCATGCCAATTGGGAAAAGCTTTTACAGACAGATAAGCAGCCTCTACCTAGACCGAAGGCTGCAGTGCAGACTGCAGAGCATCCTAGTAGCTGCAGGGCAGTGTGACTCAGTGGTACTGGCTGCAACCCTACCCCACTCTGGGAGGCCGGAGGAGAGCCAGTTGCCAGGCTTCACCCCAAAACATTCATGCAAGGATGGGGCCTGAGAACCTGCATTCCTGACAGTTAATGCCCAAGTGATACTGGTGTGGTTGTCAGAGATTGGGATCTGGACTTCACGGAAGGAACCTAGGTTTAAGTCCTAGGCATAGTTTACACATGCTGTGACCTTGGGACTCTCACTGAGTTTGTTTCCTAATTCTCATTTCCTCCACTAGGGTGGGGATGATGGCGCAGCCCACCGCCCGCAGTCATGGGTGTGGTGAGTGAGGAGACAGTGCATGTAAGCACAGGGCAGGGGCCAGCTCAGGAGGCTCTGGCATTCAGTTTTATTCCAAGGCTGTACACACACCAGGAGGGCTGTGCAGTGGGAGTGGCACCATGAGATCCCTGATTCTGAAGCTTGTTTGGGAGGTGCCCTGGTCAGGAAGGTGAGCCAGGTGCAGTGAAAGCCACTGGAAAGTAGAGGGTAGACCCCAGGGAGCTGCTGGGACAGGAAGTGCATGTGCAAGAGGTCTACCCTTCCTCCATCCCAAGAGGACATGCAGAAGCCTTTGAACCAGGGCTAGAAATGTCCTTTCACATGGGGCTTTGTTAATACCACGTGGCTGTCCCCTGGTACTGAGTTAATTACATCTCTTAGTTATTGTGGGCTGATCAGGCCTGCAATCTCCCAATCGAGTGGATAACAAAGGCTTAAATAAATGAGATGACTGAAATGATTTTAGGGCTCCAGGAGCGTCCAACCCTCTCACAGAGTCCAAAATTCTCTGCATTAAGACCAAGACTTCCTGGGGTGGTCTATATTTATGAGGTTTTCAAACAAAGAAGGGGGCTACTGAGGAAAATGTGGGAATATGGGCAGGATTTGGGAATCCCTGTAAGGACTTCTCCAAGTAATACTTTATCTTAATTTAGGAGAACTATGTTGTCTCCAGGAAGGCCTTCACTGCAGGAGTGACATACCTGCAGCTGCAGTCTCCTCCAGTTAATTGGGGTTGGAGCCAAAATCCTCAGCTGTGGTCTTGTCTTGTCCTTTGAGGCCTTCCAAGTTCATGGGCCAATACAGGCCTCAGCGGGAACCAGTGACTCATAGAGGTTCACTTACTATGATTCTGCTTCTCATCTCCAGACAAGGGGCCTAAACCTTGGGCAAACTCACACAGAAACATGAAAAGCCAATTGGTTAATATTAAATCTTACTCAGAGCTGCTTCATAGTGGTCTCCACCACCCTTAACGTCACATTTAACACAGTCAAAGCAGGCTCAGCCCCCTGCCCACCTTCCACACTTGCAGTCTCTTCCAGAAATGGAGGCCAAGATTCCCCAAGGCTCCAGGCCCAAATCCTCACATGCGCTTTCCTTCCTTCCTCCTGCCCTCAGTTCTCGACTCTCCTTTGTCCCCACCCCTCCTCCACAGCTGCCCAGCTATTTAGCCTGCCCTTCTCCACAGACCCAGCTTGACCGCTCTGCCTGACCCGCCTGTTCTGATTGCAGTTTCCTGGATCTCTGAGGTCTGCACTGGGGGTTGCTGCCTTTGGGTCTCAGCCTTCACTGTCAGGCGGTGTCCTCTATTACTGGCCATGGCAGCCACTGTTAAACACATACCCAGAGGACTGGGCATGCACCCCAGCCTGGCGAGTGAGTGGAACCTACTGGGGTATTCAAGCCTTCCCCTTTGCTCAGGGCTTCAGAGAAGCAACCGGCTGGCCATACTCAGTGCCGCTGCCCATAAGGTGCATCTGAAAAGGATTTTCGCTGTTGTTGTTGCTTTATTGGGGACTGAACCCAGGGGCTTAACACTGAGCTACATCTCCAGCCCTTTTTAATTTTTTTATTTTAAGACAGGCTTTCACTAAATTGCTAAATTGCCAAGATTGGGCTTGAACTTGCATTTTTTTGGTACAGGGAATCAAACTCAGGACCTCACACTTGCCAGGAAGGGGCCATGCCACTGGGCTATATCCCCAGCCCTGGGCCTGGACTTGTAATACTCTGTTTTATGAAGTTCACCGAATGCAGGGACTGAGCACCTCATGGCAGCATCCAGCCTTGGAGAGTCAACTTTGTCATCTGAGACTCATGCAAAGGTGGTTATGAAACCCATTTACTTTTCTTGCCAGCTTTGGGGACTTCTGGAGGTTTGTCTTGAAGGTCTCAGGATTTGGGGGCAGCCTGGTGCCTTTCTCCAGCCAGGCCTGGGTCAGCAACAGCTAGAAAGGTCAGGAGAAGAGCCAGGCTTCTTACATAAAATGCTCCAGGTTCCAAAGAGCAGGGAGAAGAGAGTGACCTCAGGCTGCCTGGTCAGGAGGCAAAGCCTTTGTGTGACCGGGGCCATGTTGACCATATCAGTAGTGTGTGTTTGTTAGATCTCACCTCCCTGATGTGTGCAGAGCAACTTAACTCTGAGCTTCAGAACCATCAAGGTGTGGTCAACACATGCTATTGAGTTAAAACAAAACCCAAAAACTGCATGTTTTTATAGCTTTGGCTAAAACATACATGTATTGAAATTTTATTTTATTTTTATTAGTACATGTTTGCAATACCTATTGAATACATGCATCACAGGGAGTTGGTAGATAAATATGTCACACCTTAATCCTTTTTACCTCCCCTTACCCTCCTCCCTCTCCTCTCTCCATCCCTTTCTACTCTTCCCATCTCCAAAAGGCCTAGCCCTCTGTTTCTCTGTAACAGATCATTTTCAGGGTACAACTGTGTCACACCAGTTTCAAAGACCTACGGTGTGTCGGGCTCAGGATGGGAGAAAAATTTCAATGGAGAGACATCCACTCATGTGGGAAAGACTCGTGTTGCTTGTGTCAATTTTCTCTTTTCATTTCCCAGTAATTGTGGAGAGTGGAGAAGAAAATGAAGAAAGCCCTCAGGGTGGCCATGTGCTTCTCAGAGAGGGACTTGCCGCCAAGCCGTCCTTCCAGCGTGGAGACCAGAACCCACACATCCCAAGGTCCTCAGGTGCTGGCAGCTGGCACTGTGGCAGATGGGTGGTGAGTGTGCACAGCCCTGGGATTGCCGCGGGCCTCCGAGTTTGCACTTCTTGTTGTATTCTTTGGGAAAGTCCTGACCAACCCACTAAGACGATTCCAGCTAGCTTAGCTTTCCTACAGACAAAAGCAAAGAAGACTCCGTAAAATGCAGAGGCCAGGTCCAGATGTCTGCCTTCTCTGTCTGTATGTGAGCACACAGTAGGCTTCAGTACCTTGGCTTTATTAAACAAAGCATTGTTTTTACTTAGGGACCTAAAATGGTTTTTTTCTTCTCCATCCACATTGACTTGTTGATTTCCTGTCACTGCCATAACAAATTAGCCTAGGTTTAGTGCTTCAAAGACTACACACGCATTCTGCATTCCGCATTCCTGATGTTGTGGTTCTGCAGGTTAGAAGTCTGAGCTGGTCTTAGAGGGCTCAAGCCCAGGTATCCGCAGGGCTAGAGGAACAGGGGCCCTCTTGTCCTTTGGGTTATATCCCCTTAGATCAAAATGCATCACTCAAACCTGCTGTCACATCTCCTCTGACGCAGACCTTTGTTCTGCTTCCTTCTCTCACTTTTGAAGGTGCTTATATGACACTGGGGTCAGATAAAACAGGATAATCTCCATATTTGATGATCTACTGAGTAGCAACTACAATTGCCCTTTGCCACATATTGCAACACGTTTGCAGGTAAGGGATTAAGACATGAATAGCTTTGGATGAGGGTCATTATTTTGCCAACTACACTAACAAAATCAAGCACAAAGGCACCTCACACTCATGCCCAGGGGATATTCACACACACACACACCCTGACTGTTTTAGGCCTCAGCTCCAGGAGAGGTGGGTGACCAGCCAGTGATCAACACAGACTTGATGGCCCACCAAGCCTCAGTCAGTGGCCACCCTCCTTCTTCAGTCAAGGATGAGGTTCAGTTAGTACAAGTGATTTACCCTTCACTGGTATCTGAATCTTTAAGATGTCAAGAAAGGGGATTCAAGAATATTCAAATTCCATAGATTCTTTTTTTTTTTTTTTTTTGGTGGTACTGGGGATCGAACTCAGGACTCTGCGCTTGCTAGGCAGGCGCTTATTCCACTGAGCTATATCCCCAGCCCAAAACAAAGTCTTTTTTTTTTTTTTTTTTGATGGTACTGGGGATTGAACTCAGGACCCTGTGCTTGCTAGGCAGGCACTTATTCCACTGAGCTATATCCCCAGCCCCATAGATTCTTGAAGGGTTAATAAAATGATGTTATAAAATCCTAACTAAATTTAGGACAAAATTTCCAGTGACAGAATCCTTTTGTAGATATGAAATAACTTTTCAGATAAAAGAAAATGACTTTCAATGTGTTCTTCGCTTGCACATCTGTACAAAGATTTGAGACTGGGAATTTGTAAATAACTGAAGCATACTTCCTCACAGCTCTGGGGCATGAGGGTCCCAGATCAAGTGCCATCAGACTTGACGCTAGGTGAGGGCTACTCTCTGCCTCCAAGATGGTGCCTTGTTGCTGTGTCCTCCCCAGGGAACAAATGGTACACTCTTACAAAAGACATAGAGGGGAATAAAGGGATGGGCCCACTCCCTTGGCCCTTTTACAAGAGCACTAATTCCATCCACAAGGGAGGATCTCTCATGACCTCATCAGCTCCCAGAGGCCCCACATTCCAATGCTATCACTTGGTGACTAGACCTCAACACGTGAATTTTGGAGTCACATACATGTAATTTACAGCACTGCTCACCCAGTCTTTGGATGGATGTTTCTTGCAACCCCTTTAATATGCCAGGTCCATTACTAAGGTTGTAACAATGCCCAGGAGAGATCAGGTGGCCTCCATTCTGAAGTTCACATTGGTGAGGAAAAGGTAGAGTGATCACTATTCATATCCCACATAATGGAACATAAGTCTGATTATTGGTAGCACTGTTACTCAGCCACCTGCACTGAGAAGCTGTAGAAACACTAGGCTGGGAACCAGGAGTCTGAAGTTTGGTGTGAACTCAGCTGTCTAAGTTCCCTTTCCAGGCCTCTGCTTCACTGCTGAAAAGATAGAATTGTACTAGTGACCTCCGAGGTCTCCCTCTACTTGGTTACTTTCATGCTCCAGGCCCTGTTAGAGCAATAGAAAAAGTTCATTTGGTGAAAAGCAAAATCTCCATTAGATGCTCCATATCCACACATATTAGTGAGATACTGATACAAAAAGGATTGACCAGTTATTCCTACTCAAGGACACTCACAGGAAGTGGTGTATTTAGCTGGTCAGAATATTTAAGCTGGAAAGAAAGTCAAGAGAAGACCAGTCTTGTACAGAATTGCTCAGAGAAGTGAGAATAGATCCACTGATATCCAGGCCTGGCTCTTCTGAACATCCCCCTACTGTGGCTTCCGGGTCTCGCGTAGTTGCACCTTGGTCGTGCTCAGTCCTCTTCAGCCTCAGCATCTGGCATCCACTATGCTGAGGACCTAAGGTCACACACACCATTTATCTCTCTGTGTGGATTATGTCATGTACTCAGGAACTATATCAGTTAGTGTTCCCATTGCTGGGGGACAATATCCCACATTTGTAGTTTAAAAAAGGAGAGGTGTATTTGGCTTATGATTTCAAGGGATTTAGTCCATGGTCAACTATCTCTAAGATGGTACCATCATGGTGGAAGAGTGTGGTGAGGAAGACTACTCAGTTTGTGGGGCTGGGAAGCAGAGCAGGAGAACAGTACAGAGAGGAAAGGGCCAGGAATCAGATATAATACCCAAAGTTACACCTCCCTGTCCTTCTCAGACTCCTCAAGAAACACACTTTACTAATCCCCTCAGTGGCTTCACAGCCAATCAAGCTGGTACAGTCAAGCTTAACCACCACAGGAAGCACTCACACGCCTCCTGCAAGATGTAGGTTTTATTATTACTCAGGTGTGATAAGGTAGACACATCCGTAGGTGACTGACCTTGGGAAGATAGTTTGCAACTCACAGTCCCTAAGAGGAGGAAGCACTCCCTGCCATTCAGGACCGTGGTGGGGAGAACACCAACATCAGGAGACCACGGGAGGAGGGGAGAGAGCTGTGTGCATGGAAAGGATGAGTGAGGTGGACTGAGGTTAAAACAGGTAAGCTTGAATCATCTCCGCAGCCCTGGGAGATTAGGAAAAGGAAATGATGGCTTGGACGGAGGAGATGGCTAAAGGAGGAGGTGGACTCATGGGCTTGGGTTGGTGGCTTTCCGTGTGGAAGGCACGCTGCCAGGGGAGGAGTCTGCTATCTGCTGGGAACAGTTTGCCTAGGAGGGATTCTCTCTCCCAGGTCAGCAAAATCAAGTGCTGTCAAGCACCATAAAATACAGGAGATAAAACACAGGATTAGTGCTGGACTCCTTGTGTTGTCCAGCACTGGGAGCAGCGACAGTATCAGCCTGGCCTCCTCTCCTCTCTCATCAGCCACTGGCTCTTGGGAACTTTCTCACCCCAAGGGCACAGGTACCAGGATCTCCCACTGCAGGGAACACATCTCAAATGGCAGAATTGCCTTGTGAGCATTTCCTACCACTAGGCTTGAGCCGTGCCCTCCCTGTTTGTGGGAGCTGGAGACTGGGATGGGACAGGCATGCAGGAAGATCACAAAACACAAAGATTTCTTCAAAAATATTGCTCTCAACATGTCTTTTTTCCCACTTTCTATTTCAGTGTTTAGATTCGTGAAATATGATTTCCTTTTATAAATTCCACTTGTGAGGAGCTGGCCGTATGTGCTGTTCGGTAAATGACATCATACTGGAAGCCTTGTCAGTGTTCAGTTCTAATGGCCTGTCTCATGGGACCTGCCGCAGGTGTGGAGGGGTACACATCTAGAGCAGGGTATGCTACAGCAGCATAGTGCGCTGCCGACCCCAGCCGGCTCCCCACGCCCTTTCTAGGCAACAGAGCCCCAGCTGAGCACAGGGCGCTCACTCCAGACTACTGTGAGCCCAGGGAAGAGGTGAAACAGAAGAGCAAGCGGCTCCTGTCCAGCCCCATCACCCACCAGTCTTTGGATCAGGCATCTGTGGGCGACACCAGAAATCTCCCAGGGTTATGGGGAAAGATGCTCCTCAGGATAAACAAAATGTGCTGTATCTGCACAGCGAAACAGCAAAAGGGAAGGCACATGCTAGGACAGCGGTGAACTTGGAAATGGTTCTCTAAGGGAAAGAAGCCAAACACAAAAGCCCACACCCTGCAGGAGTCTGATAACAGTGCCCAGAAATGGCAATCTGGAGACAAGAGTATGGCTGCTGTGGGCTAGGACAGGGGAGATAGTTTTCTTAGGGCACAGGTTGTCTTCAGTGTGTTAAAAATGCTCTAGGACTAGACAGTAGCGACAGCTGCGCTGTTATGAAAGCACGAGATGCTGCTGCATTGTACCTTTGGAATGGTACCACAGTGGTTCACCAGGGAATTTTGTGTCACGGTAGTAGAGAGAGAGGGAGGGAGACTGAGGGAAGCAGGCCCCTCTATGTTGCTCCACATGGTAGGAGGGGTCATGCAGAGTGGCCCTGCCCCTGCCCCATAACCCCACAGGGCAGACGTGGGCTGTTGGAGCAGCCACCGGAGACACAGCACGGGGATACAGAAATGAGCCCTCATCTCTGCTGGGGAAGACATTGAACATGCCCTGCAGAGGACAGACTCCAGGCAGGATGACTCTGCTTCCAAAGCCCTGTGCTGGTTCCTTTCAATGCCTGCTCTTAGAAAATCCAGCTTGCCAAGAAACATCTGCTCAAATTACTAATAGGCAAAATACTTCTTTCCTAGCCCCTGCAAAAAGTCTACCAAATAGCAGAACCAATGGACAAATGTGATTTACCTCCATTTTGTGTAGGATTGGGCTAATTTGGTTATGAGAGGGCAGGCAGGAACACAAGAACACAACGTCTGCTATGGATGTTGTGGAGGACCAGCTAGGCGACTTTCCCTGAAAGAGGAGCAAATGCCTCCATTTTGGCTGAGCCTGACCCTGTTTCCATGTATTGATGTGTACAGAGCTGGCTGGGACTTTTCCTTATCCTTTCAATGGGCTTTAAGCAATGAGTATTGGTCTAGCCAAGTGCCGGTAATCTTTGGAGATGGCAGGTGTGTTTCGTGATTCCCTGATGCTCCCTCAAGTGAGCTGGGATGAGGTGGGATGTGTGAGACAATGCTCCACACTGTTGGCTGGGATGGAGCCTTGGGAACAGAGGCTGTGACTTCCTGGGGCTTCAGAGATTACACATCAGAGCTGAAGCACAGACCCTAAAACATTTGGTGCTATCTCAGTTGTGTTATGCAGATTACTCTTTCTGCATATCCTTCTCTCTGCATATGGCAGAAATTATTTCAGGCCTCCTGCCTAGCCCAGCTCATGACACTCACCTACTTCCCATAGTTCTCACAGTCACTCAGTCTCAAGCCACTCCCTTCTTCACGAATGAATAAAACCTGGGTTAAGTCCTGGGTATAGACCTTTGTTACAGATGGCTGTCATCATGGCTGGACTTGGGACCCCTTGGCTCCCCATAACTACAAATGTGCCTTACTGTCTTTATTCTCGCCATGGGTTGCACTGGAAGTGGTAGATTGGAATTGACTTGCTAGAATTCCCATCACTTTTCATGGGACTACAGATACTCCTGGGCCATGAGGAGGACTGGGAAGGGCTCTTTATAGTGGTTGCATTCCTATAGTCTGGCCTTTTCTGAGGTGTTTCTAGGGTATAGGCACATCCTGCAGGAATCAGTGCACAGCATCCCTGTGGCTAGGAGGGGGTCCGAACAGCTCCCCTGATTCCAGTGTGGGGCAGACATGGGGACATCACTGTCTCGGATGCCGTGCCAAGGGCCAAGACTGGTTTACCTGAGTCTGACTGCCACCTCCTCAGCCCTCCCTGTGGCCACAGACCCCAAGGGAAATTGTTTTATAACAGTTAAGTTTGGAAATCAAAATTAAGTTTGTGATGTATGGTCAGAATCCTTCACACAGGAAAAAAAGATATGGTCCCGTGAGAATCCAGAGGAAATGGTTCCGGGTAAGCTATGATCTCAGCGATCCCAGCTGGTGGGAAAGGAAAGGGTGACCAGGCTGCAAGGAGATGACAACAGCGAGATAAGAGCAGGGGCACAGCCCACAGCCCATAAACCCACTCGCCAAGGAATACACACACACACACACACACACACACACG
>PVLD010023274.1:0-27740 GCA_004027595.1 Dinomys branickii | reverse complement strand
GGGTGCACATATATCAGAGTGATATGATGTTTTCAGATCTTCTGGGAAAATACCCAGAAGAGGAATAGCTGGTTTGAATGGAACCTCTAGACCTAGTTTGCTGAGAAATCTCCAAACGGCTCTCCACAGTGGTTGCACCAGTCTGCATTCCCACCAGCAGTGCAGTAGAGTCCCTATTTCTCCACAGCCTCGCCAGCATTTGTTATTGGATGACTTTTTCATACTTGGCCAGTGATCTTTAGAAAATAATCTCACTTCTGTGATTAAGAGAAGACACGTATACTCTGCATCTATCTCCTCACAAAGATGTATGAACAGATGTGAGTTGAGGGCATGTGCTGCAATCTGCTTGATAACTGTAATCACATCTTGCAAAACGTTGTTCACCTCAGGTGACAGTTTCTGGCTAGCCAGCATTTTGGATGACAGTACATAGACTCACATTCAGAAATGATCTCTTTGACTCATGTGGTGGATTAACTAATGGTCAATTTGTAATACCCAGTTGAACTGACTCAGTGTGGCTCTGAGTGTTGTTGCTACCTGAGGATTGTTGCCAAAAGCACAAAAAGAGATCTGGAGGGAGGGTAGTATGCATGAATTCTCTTGGAGAAGGTTGTCATGCTGGTTTTCCTGATATGAACTTGGCTGATCTCATTGTCAGAGGAGCTGGGGTCCCCTCTGTCACTGAGGATGGCTGGACCTATTTTCGGGAGAGCTCTGGTCCTTGCCTTGAGTGTTGCTTCCTGGCTCCAGTGCAGACCCCTCAGTGTGTTTGCACAGATCCTTCATCCCGCTGGCACAGACATTTTAGCTTCCACCGCTGACCTTTGGGCCTTCCCAGTGCAGATTCTTGATACATACTTGCATGAGACATGCTCATGGGCCCTTAGGCCTCCATTTGGACTTGTGAAGGACATTGCCATGGACTCCAGTTCTTCAGGTGGACTGGTGCAGGACATTGCCATGGTACCCAGGCCCTCAGCTGGATTCTTTGGGTCTCTAGTGTGTGGACAAATCTCCTGCACTCTTTTGCATTTGATTCTTTGGGTGAATAGTATAATGCTATAAATTATGTGTCCTATATTAAATATATTCCCCTATAAACCCTGACTATCACAACCTATGAAGTGAAATCAGAAAGACAGCTAGTCATGGTAGCTGCTCTGTTTGTACACATACCAACACAAAATACCCAGTTCAGTTTTCCTGATATGCAATCATTCATAGACTTATTCTGCAGCTCTACTGTTAGCAACAAAAGTGCACATAACATACCCTTATGAACATCCTTCTAAAAATATATCCCTCACAGCAAGCATTGTTGCCTTGTTATCTGCATTGTTAGATTCATCAACCTTGATTTCTTACCACAGTTCATTAATCCTAACAATTGTATTTCAGTATTCTCTGCTGTTTTATGAATTTGTCTAATTATGGTGCTAGTCAAGAGAGGAACATGTGCCATCTTTTTTACTGCAGCTTCTCCTAAGAATTCACAACAAATGCCCTTAGCAGGTGGCAGAATCAACTCACCACCAATGGTAAAGGGCTTCTTAGATTTAACAATGCAGTTAGCCACTAAGAATTAATATACTCAGTGTAGATACATTTGATGAAGTAGTGACCTACAATAATTCTGTTCTTTGTGTTCACATTTTTTCTTTTGAAAAACTTCTAAGTCATGTTTTAATTCAGGGTGTTTAGTCTCCATATTACAAGCAGTTTTGAAGGTCTCATGGCTTTGTTGGATAGTTGGTTGCCACAGATTATACAAATCTGTCTTGGAGAATGTGAATCACCTGCTGCAATGAACCTCTAATTTAAGTAGCATTCTTGGTATTTTAAATGCAATTATTCTGTGGTCAGTCTTAGAGTGTTCTGCTGTCTCATTATTGGGTCTTTCCTCCCTTTCAAGAAGCTTTCCATTGATATTTGCTTTTTAGTCATTTTGGCTAGGGTTAGCTTGTAGGCCTACCAAAACAGGGACTGAGACTAGTGTATAGTATGAGAAAAAAGCATTAATAGAAATTGTAAATAAAATAATCAGCAGGGAAGGCATGGACTACAGTGTCAGATTCTGACTTAAAACCTGCCACTGGATGTAGCTGTACAGTTAAAGTACATCAACTCACTTTCCACTGTAGAAGCTGCCACTAGATGTAGTTTATCATTGCCACTCACTGTAAGGTTTTGATAGGAGTCTGCAGACAATTGATTTATTATGGTCTCTGTCCAGTTAAACTTCTGTGCTAATGTCAATATTTATTTTCAGCTGCTCACTAAGGCTAGCATCAATACCTAAGCTCCACACCAGATCATAAGGCATTAGATTATCATAAGGAGTGTGCAACATGGATCCCTTGCATGCTCAGTTCATAGTAGGTTTTCCACTACTACAAAGATCTAATACTGCTGCAGATCCGATAGAAGGTGGAGCTTAGGTGGTAATGGGGACAGTGGGGAGCCGCTATAAGTACAGATGAAGCTTCATGTGCTTGGCTGTTGCTCCTCCTGCTGTGTCTGTCTGTAGCTTGGATGTTCAGGAACCTTGGGTATGTAACACATACTTCAGAATTATTGTGACCGAGGGCCAGAAATCTGGGGTATTTATTTACATGTTTACAATGGCTTTATTCATAATCACCTGTACAGGAATCTACCCAAATATTCTTTTTTGTTTTGTTTTGTTTTGTTAAATAATTTAACATTTGTATTAATATGTGTTTGCAGTACATGACTATATTCATTGTGGGAAATTGGTACATGTGCACAATACATCTGAATCCTCTTTTGTTCTCCTTTCTCTCCCCCTCCTCTCTCTTCTCTCCATCTCTAGAGTGGCTGAGGTATTTATAAAATACCTCTTACCCATCACTGCTCCGAGGGGTTTCAATTCTGTGGCAGCTTTAGCCTGTCTCACATAGGCTGAGTGAACACTGATTGTCAGAGGAAAACTTCAGGCAATGTGTTGCCATGCTTGAAGTTGGAAGCTATCTGTCAGATGGCAACTGTGGGAATGAAAGAAGTGCCAAGTGCTAAGAGTGGGTTGCTAGATACAGTGTCTGTTAGGCACCTGAGAAATCTTAGTGTCAGACTGAAGACAGAGGACTAATTAACACAACAGGAAGAAACACAGAACTTTAGCAATTATCTAGGTTAGTTTAATTTCCTATGCCATTTTAACTGAGGACAAAGAGGTAAATTGATGAACTTTGAATCAATGAATGTCAGATCCTGGAATGTAAATACTGGCAAATACAGTAACCTAACACAGACTAAACATGTGCTTACGGGACCACCAAAGCAGGTGTATTAATATTTTAGAAAGAATTTCATATTTGGTATTTAAAATGTTGGCATTATCACTGTGGAAAAATTTAGAGTTCTGGTACCCTTTCTTCCACTTATTTTATAATTTCGAGTCATATTTATTTTTCATTCTAGTATATATACAGGGTAGAGAATATACTGTTTTTAGAGTTTTGGGCTTCTGAAGTTCCTGACCTAGACTTGAATTAGGGCTTTGGGTTCTTGTTCTAGTAAGATCTCATAACAGCAGGCCGCATCTTTCTTTCATTATTCTCCTCTGGCTGGAAAAGGCTTCTGTGGTCTGCATGATGGCAGTCAATTAGTGCCTTCTGTTTGCAAGAGATGAGAGGCATTGAAAAGTGATCTTAGGGCAAGGTGTTAGGCTTGGGGCAGAGCGTGCGGGGATTCCCAGTGCTTTCTTCAGAAGTCTTCTCAATCTCAACACATTTAAAAACCGCAGTTTTTTCCTTTGCTTGTGAGGTAGTAAAGAGGGGTAGATTTTTGCTGTGGAAGAATAACGCTGGGTTCTGTGCTGAATCAACCCTTTGTTAGAAGAGGAAGTGCGGAGGGGATTGTGCTGCAGGGCTGCCTCCTCATAGGCCCAGACTATCAGACGCACAAAGGCATTGCCTTTCACTTTTCCCCGGCTCTGATCAGGAGGAAATGCAGGTAGGTTTTACCAGGAGTGGTGATTTTTCAGAGTTACAACTGAATAGAGAATTCACTGCCTTGACTGATGAGGCTTTAGAGGAGAAACAGCATCAGTATGAGTGTGGCACCTGGAAATGGCCTCTGCTTTCCGTCCCTCTGACAATGCTACCTACCTTCTAGGTATTCGTAAAATAAGCTGAGTTCCAGGCAACCTCCTATGAAAACAGTCCTTTGAAAGTATGACTTCTTTCCTAAGTGCATTAAATGCAGGTGGTCTGTGATGGTAAGAACCTGGTAAAAACATACCACCTAAAGTGGAAAGTAGAGATGATGGCAAAAATCCCTTCTGGCTACCACCGCCCTCCACAGTCCATTCTGGAGGCCTCCCCAAGAAGAATGTGCCCTCACCTACTGCCTCTGCAGCCATTAACTGAGTGCAGTGAGAAAGGCATGGCTGCCTCGGCTTGAAAGCCGCGGGGAACCCCTTCGAAGCTAACTGGTGAAGGTTCCATACTCTTCACTACTGCATGGAAAATTCTTTTTCAAAGGGGGATATAAGAGGCACATTTCTGTACCTGACACCATCCAATCTATATACTCTGACAATGCCTACAGGGCGGTCTCTTTCTTCTCTCACACTTGGGTACTTCCTTGGGTTCCCTGTGTGGCTCCCTCTCACTTCATTCGGATTCCTCTCCATGGTACCTCTTCAGAGAAGCTTCCTCTCACCACCCTCATACAAGTTGCCCCATTTCACTCTCTTTTCCCTTAATCAGTTTTGTTTTTTCCTACGTTATTCTGTTACCTAAAATTATACTGTACCTGTTAATTTCATCATTGTCTGTTTCCTGAATGTAGGGCAGGAACCTTGTCTGTTTTGTCCTTTAGGTAGTCTCAAAACCAAGTACACTATCTTTCACATGAACATTACTTAATGAATATTTTGAAAGAATAAATAAATGAAACTGGCTCACCTGAACCCCTTCCTTTCTGCTCTCCTTGCTCTGACACATAGAGGAGAGGGGGCTTGGATCATACAGAGAAGTTGTGCGCAAAGCAGTCCTGCCCCTGATCACTGTACTCCACTGTCTGTTCTCCTGGCAACGCCCGCCCTACCTGGTGCACTGGTTCTGCTGTGAGTTCTTTGACATGGTCACCTTTATAATCCACTGTTTCCTGCTTACAGACTCAGACAGTGAAGTGATGAATTCAGGGAAGATCATGTCTTTCTTTTCTTCTGAACACTACCAAACTAGACAGCTGAAGCTTCTAAAGGCTGAGAGACACAGACGAAATAAAAACTGAAAAATGTTAAATTAAGTTTATTGGTACAATTTAGATATATATAATGATCACATTCATCATAGGGAATTTGTACCTGTACATGATATGTCTTGATTCTGCTTTTTTCCCCATTCCCCTCCCCTCCCCTCCCTTCAGTCCCTTTCCCCTTCCTTATTTACAAAGATTTGTAACTGTTTTATCTCTTTTTCTCATTTTTTCTCTTCCTTCCTTTCCCTTTCCCCCTCCCTGGTTCCCCTTTCCTTCTGAACAGCTTCTTCCTATTTTACAGTATGTATTAAACATTTTGGTCTTTATTTACACTTTCAGTTTCTCATACCAGAGAGACAATGTGATATTTGTACAAGTGTGTACTAGTTATTTCATTTAAGACTATGTTCTCAAGGTGCATCCATTTACCTAGCAACGTTTCAAGTTTATCCTTCTTTATGTCTGAGTAGTGGTTCATTGTTCAAAAAACCGACATATTTTTTATCCACTCTTTGGTTGATGGGCATTTGGATTGTTCCCAACATTTAGCTATTACAGACTTTGCTGCTATAAACATGAGTGCACATATATTGCTGTGGTATGATGCTTTAAATTCTTCCAGGAAGACATGCAGAAAGGAAATAACTTGGTTAAATGGAACCTCTAGTCCTGTTTTTTGAGGAATCACCACACTGATTTCCACAGTCTTACTAACAGTGGAGAAGGGATTGTTTTTCCTCACAGCCTTTCCAGCATTTGTTGTTGGTTAATTTCTTGACAAAAGCTATTTTTCCTGGGGTGAAATGTAATCTCAGCATTGTTTTAATTTGTGTCTCTTGAATGACCAGTGAGGTTGAACATTTTTTCATGTACATATTTGCTCTTCCTACTTCTTCATCTGAGAAGTGTATATTCATTGCAGATGCCAATTTTTGGATTGAGTCTTTAAATTTGAGATATTTCCTTCTGTCTCTTTCTCAGACAGAAGCTTTCTTTCCCTAACAAATATATTCTGCTCTAAAAAATAAATTTGGTGGTTCTGATTTTTTTCAATTCTTTATATGTTTTAGATATTAGTCCTTTGTCAGAGGAACAAGTGGGTAAAATTTTTTCCTACTCTGTGGGATGTCTTTTCACTATGTGGATGATTTCTTTTACTATGCAAAATCTTAGTTGTTGATTGTTTGTAGCATTTCCCATGTAATCAGGGTTTTATTCATGGAGTCTTTGCCTACACCTATGTCTTCAAGAGTTCTACCTACTCTGTCTTGCAGTAGATTTCGTGTTTCTATTTTAATATTTAGATCTTTGATCCACTTTGATTTTAATTTAGTGTATGATGAGAGATACAAGTCTATTTTGAGTCTTTGGTATGTGGAAAGCTAGTTTTTCTAGCATTATTTATTAAAGAGGCTATCTTTCTTCCAATGAATGTGTTTGGCCCCTTTCTCAAAGAAAAGTATGTTTACAGTAGCTTCTGGATTTTCTAATGTGTTCAATCGGACCTCAGGTGTGTTTCTTTTTCTGCCAGTACCACGTTATTTTTATTGCAGTAGAATGGTAGTATAATTTAAAGTCAGGGATTGTGATGCCCCTGCCTTGCCTTTGTTTCCCAGAATTGTCTTTTCTACTTTAGGTCTCCTCTGGTTTCAAATGAATTTTAAGAATGTTTGTTCTAGTTCTGTGAGATATGCTAATGGTATTGTGATTGGGCTTGCATTAAATCTGTGTAACAATTTGGGGAGTATGGTCGTTTTCACTATGTTGGTTTTTCCCATCCAAGAGCAAAGGATATCTTCCCATTTTCTGGTATCCTATTTGATCTCCTTTTTGAGTACCATAGTTTTCAATGTAGAGATTTTTTACTTCCTTTGTTAGATTGACTCCTAAGTATTTCATTTTTTTATGTTATTGTGAAAGGTGCTGATATACTAATTTCTCTCTCAGTGAGTTTGCTATTTGTGTACAGGAATGCTAATGATTTTTGAGTGTTGACTTTATATCCAACTACATGACTAAACTTGGATATTAAGTCTAGAAGACCTTTGGTGGAGTTTTTGGTGTTTTCAGTGTAGAGTATCATGTCACCTGCAAATAGTAATAATTTAACTTCTTCCTTTTCTTTCCTTATTCCATTCATTTCCTTTTCTTACCTAATTGCCCTGGATAATGTTTCCAGAACTATATTGAATGGAAGTGGTGACAGCTGACATCCTTGTCTTGCTCCTAACTTTAGAGTGAAAGATTTGGGGCTGGGGGTATAGCTCAGTGGCATAAGCGCTTGCCTGGCAAGTGCAAGGTCCTGAGTTCAATCCCTGGTACCGGAAAAAAAAAACAAAACAAACAAAAAAAAAACAACACTAGAGTGAAAGATTTATATTTCTAACCATTTGGTATGGTCTTGGCTATTGGTTTGCCATAGATGGCTTTTATTAGATTGAAATAAAGATTATCAGCTGAGCACGGTAGTGCACGTCTGTAATCCCAGCATTTGGGAGGCTGAGGCAGGAGGATCATTGCAAGTTTGAGATCAGCCTGAGCTACAAAATGAGCTCAAGGTCAGCCTGAACTGCGTGGTGAAACCTTGTCTCAAAAAGATTAATAAAAGAAAAAAATGAAATAAAGACCATCTATTCCAATTTTCTGTAGGGTTTTTATCATGAATCAGTGTTGGATTTTGTAAAATGCTTTTCTGATTCTACTGAGATGAACATGTCTCTTATTTCAGATTGGGAGACAAAGGATCAGTTAAGACCAGAAAATGGCTTAGTCCACCTATCCCTAAGGAGTTAATGGGACTCAATATGGAGACAAAGGCCCACTGGGGGCTTTCTTCTGTGCTTCTGTGAGTGATGTGACTTCACTCTAAAGTTTGGATAGAGAAGTATGTCTAGTCAGTAGTGTTAGGGTCTCACAAGGGATGCTTTGCTGGGACCCTTGGGTGTCCTCCTGCATCTTAACGACCCAAGACCTAGTTATCTCTTTCTCTCTATAGGTCTCAAGATGAACCAATGGGAAACCTCTTGGACCTCACCACCACACAGATTTCACCAAGTTTGTCCCTAGGCTGTATCCTTGATGAGTGAAAAGTTGATCATGAAAATTTAAAATAGGAATAGCTTATTGCACTATTACAATATGGTTTGGGTTTGTATAAACAGGGAAATGGTGAGAAGCGGGTGTAGAATGATACTTTAAATCATGAGAGTATTCTCCAGTTACAGTGTTTCTGCTTAAAACATAAGAAGTAGAAAGAAATGCCTTATGTTTGGGCTTTTGTGACTTTTTATTACAGGAAATGCTCAAAAAGTATGAGGACAACCCTGTCCTGGAACTTTTGCATCTCAGGGGATGTGAGTCTTTCTGACCTGTTTCATGATACTGGAAGATTACTTCTACCTCTTACTTGCAGTCCCAAGACCAATAAATCAGGCCCCTTTTCCAGCTGCAGATGTGCAGCAGTGCAAAGAACAACTAGGCCAACTGTTAGAGAGACAAATAATCCCACAAGAGGCTAGGAACTATGCAGATGAGCAATATTCTTTGCAAAGTGAAGAAAGCCACCACGGAGAGGATATTCTCCTTTCAACAGAGCCAGACTGGGACTATAATACTAGTCATGGACTAGAAATGATGTCTAATATGCTAGCTGCTCTTACCATGGGGATAAAAATGTGCATTAAAATGTCTGTAAACTGTCATAAAATGAGTAGGGTCATACAGGCACAGAAGAAAATCCAGCTGTCTTCCATAACTGATAAATAGAAGTCTTTCATAAATATACTAATATAGATCCATCTCCTAGGGAGAAAGAAGCACAAGGGGGACATCATTTCATTTGTTAATCAGCCCCAGATACTCAGCATAAACTACAAAAGCTTCAGATAGGCCCCAAAATACCCATGGCCAAATTGCCAAACAGCCTTTTCTGTGTTGAACGATCAGGACCCAGAGAAGGAACCAAAGAGAAAGGATAGGATTATAGCTGTTGCAATTGGTAATGCTTTAAATTCATCTAAATTGTCTAAGGGAAAACCCAGGGACAACTGTAGTTTCTGTAACAGTACTGGGCATGGCACAATATTGCACCAACCCACTACCTGGGGCCTGCTTTGGATGTCAGGCAGCTAATGTGCTTACTTTGTACCAGTGGAGGTTTGACTGTTCCTGCTCCTGGAGAAGGGCTAGGTCAGCCAGAAACCTCATTTTTTTTTTTTTGTTCAGATGACTGCTGCGACCCAGGGGAATCTGGAATGCCCCACCCGCGGACATCACTGTCTCCTCTGTGGAACCCTGGGTGACTCTGGACGTCATGGGTGAATCCACTCAATTACTTCATTTTGTTTAGACTTACTCCTCCTCTAAGTCTATAGCCATAGTTTGGGTTGGAGGGAACCCTAATCAGAGATTCTTTGTTCTTCTCTGCCCAGAAGTTAGTCACTCTTTTGAACAAGTCAGGACTTCAGTGACCTGCCCCTCCAAGATCCTGAGGAGGTATGACTCACTGATGGAAGTAGTTTTGTCCAAGAAGGACATTCAAAGGGCAGGCTATGCAGTTGTCAGCTCACAACAGGTCATTGAAACTAGATTACTTTCCCTAGGAACCTCTGTTCAAAAGACAGAACTAATAGCAAAAGTTTAAATATCTATGCAGATTCCAAATATGACTTTCTGGTGCTACATTCCCATGCAACAATCTTGGGAAAAAAAAGGATTACTGACTAATAAGCAATCATCTATAATGCACAAGCAGGAAATTCTACAACTTTTAGAGGCAGTCCATCTTCCCAAGCAGATCATGGATGTGCACTGTAAAGGGGACAAAAGAGACATATATAGTCACCTTGGGAAATGATAAAGTTGGTTAGAGGCAAGAAGGGAGTCCTACAGCCTCTCAAGGCCCCAGTCATATTTCCAGTTCCTGAACAACCATTCTGGGCCTTCCTCAAGGGACACAGTGATAAGCTACAAAAATCCTACATGGGAAATAGTCCTCAACATACTGGAAGGGTAAAAGGAGCCATTAGACCCTAAAAGCTAGCTCTGGCAAAACTTTGCCAGGAGATATCTGAGTCCTGGCTCCAATTGTTGCCAATGGTGCTCATGAGAGTTTGTAACATGCCCAAAATTGGGTTAAATTTGAGCCTATTTAAGATGCCATATGGGGGGCCATTTCTATTCTCTGATATGATAGTAGAGCCAGAGACCATGAGACTCTTACAATATCTCATTAATCTGCCAAGTGCAACAGGCTGTCCAAATGTATGAGAAGAGGGTCCTGCCAGCTCCTGGCCCAAGAGGACCACCAAGTGTCCATCCTGGAGACCAAGCACTCATAAAAAGTTGGAGAGAGGGGACACTCACTGATCAATGAAAATCAACATGGAAGGCCTCCTTTCCAGTGATCCTTGCCATACCACCTTAGTAAAGGTGGCACGCATAGATAATTAGACTGATCTTTTAAAAATAAAGTTAGTTCTACCTAAAGTGTTTGAAGAACATGATCACTCAAAAGGGGAAAAATACTCCCATGAGCCTCTGGATGGTTCGAGGTTTCTCTTCAAAAAGCAGGACTCTAAGTGTTACAGGTAATTAAACAGAGTCTTACTAAGGCCATGACTTTCTGACATTCCTGTCTAACATATATTCTCTCTAGGAAACATGGAAATCTGAGCTGCTCCTCATATTTGGGCTAATAGTGAAGTTTCTTTCTCCCATTAAATAGGCAGCTCGGTGGTCACTAACTGTTTTTTCATTATCTTCTGACAAATTTTTCTTTCTTCAACCCAGGAGATCACATAATCTGCAGTAGGTAGGTTCTACAGCCCTTTTCAGCTTAGTGAAACTATAGAAGACAAAGATCACCACTTCCTAAGCAAGCCATAAAGAATTGTGAGGATTTGTGTCTCTCAGGGGGAAATGGGTGTGGCAAAACTGGCAAAACTGCCTGGGGGAGTAAGCATGTCAAAATTACAGGACACACATACCAAATAATTTGTCCCTATGTATGGACTTCTCCCAGGTTTCCATGATGTATGGGCAGAAAAAAAGGACACCAACACCACAGAGAGCTCACTACCATGGCTTTCGTCATGGCAGCCAATACTGTGTTCCTCAGGATGTACTTTTACTTTTATTTTTTCCTTTCATTTACTCGGCCCAAGTTCACTCTCCAGAGTCAGTTTCTCCTTTGTCTTTCGCATTAATTTTTCAAATAAACTGTGTCACTTGTTCAATTGTTTGTTAAAGATGCAAAAGAACCTGGAAATGAACTGCAGAAGAAGTGAGCACAAAATCCAGTAACATGACACAGGGAGAAGATGACCATGTGTAAGTCAAGGAGAGATGTCTCAGAAGAAACACCTTTGCCAACACTGTGATCTTGGACTTTTAGCCTTTAGAACCATAGGTAAATCCATTTCTGTGGTTTAGTTCACTCAGTCTGTAGTACTTTGTTATGGCAGCCCTACCTAGCTAATATATCCTTTATAGGGAGGCCTCATACCTTTGTGAACATATTCTAGTTCTTAGCCATGTGTCTGTGATCTCAGGCCTGCCCCTCTGAAAGAGGAGCTTCATTGCTTCACTGCGTGAATCTCTCTACCCTTTATGGAATCCCTGCCAGGGGTTGGTTTTACCTTCAGAGTTCTCCTCCTGCTCCAGCCATGTGTCCCCTCAGACAATGGTAGTATACAAGAGTGCATTTCCTTAAGTCAAAGACTATCACTGATGTAAAAGGAAGAGAGGGATAGCTATGTAAGTATGTATACATATGCAGGATGGCTGACATGGTTGCACTATTGTCTCATGTCGCTTTAACGTGGGGAACAATCAATGATTAGTTGTTTAATCAATCTTGTATGTCTATCTGCATTGTCCTGAACATACACTTTGAAGTTATCACTGTGTGATACAACAACCGTTGTTGATCCCCTGCCACCTTATCTGTAATTCAGTTTTTGTACTGTTCTTGTGCTACTTTGTGTCTGTTTGCTAATGTTTTTGTTCTTTTACTTAAAAAAAAAAACCAAAAAACAAAGACTATCACTGATACAAAAATAAAAAAAATTGCAGAGGGTTTTTGGCACTTGAAATCCTATAACCATTGAGATTTCCCCATCTAGATGAGCCTATACTGAGAAATCTTCCAGGCTGTCCAGTAGGGTACTGTGGAGTCAGTCACATTTGCTTACACCAGTGGTGGAAGGAATATCAAATGCAAAGTCCCTGAGGTAGGAATAATCATGGTGTGTTGAAAGAATAGCAAGAAAGCCAGTGTGGTTGGAGCATTGTGACCCTGGGTGGGGAATTAAATAAAAGATTAATTCAGAATTACTTGTGGTCTAATTTTACATGCTTATATCTGATAATTAGAGCAACTAATTTGAAGACTACAATATGCAATATAACAAGAATTGTTGAATTCCTACCATCTTGGTTAATGAAGCTCTGTTTCATTTCTAATGTTTTTTTATTACTTGTTATTGTCTTTAATTGTTTGATCAATCTTGCTTTCTTACATCTGGTAATCTGAGCAACCTCACTGAAGATAACAAAATGTAGTATAATAACCACTGTTAATTCCTATCATCTTGTTTTGAAGGCCTGTATGATATTATTGCTTTTTTTGTCTTCATTATTGTTATGTTGCTGTTATTTTTTCTCTTTAAAATAAATAAACAAAAGAATTACTTGTGGTCAGAGGAAGTGGGTTTTATATCCAATGTGGGAAGTGATAGGTGCACTCTGACCTCAGAAAGAGTAAGTGTTTCTGTGATCACTCTGCCAAAGCAGGGCTGGAGTAGAAATGCAGATACACAAGAGAGGCAATCGTAGCATTCTAGATAAGAAGGAATGACAGCTTGATAGAGAGGCTGTGGTGGTTGTGAAAGAAAGAAAGATCTGGAGCATGTGTACAAAAGAGAGGACTCAAATGATCTTGAGTAATTTGATGAATCACGATGCTATTTTTTAAGATGAGGAGGCCTGGGGTGAAGACTGGGATTTAGAGGGATATTAAGACTTTGGTCCTGGACATGGTAACATGTTGAACTGCTAACTTGGGGCCTAGTTGGTAATTTCAAACAGGCAGTTAGATATTCCAGTCGAAGTCAGTGGAGAAGCCCAGGCTAATAACTGCTGATGATATTTAAGGTTAACAATTCGATCAACTTGGAAAATAGGTATAGAATGATCACTATGACCCTCAGATCTGTGGAGATTTAGCATAGGTGGAGAATCCAACAGTGTAAAGGAGCAAGTAGTGAGGTAATAAAGGGTCAGAGATGGACTATCTGGGAGTCAAGTTAAGGTAGTATTTCTAGGAAGATAGAGTAATTGTAACAAATAGTGCTAGCAGCTGGTTTTTTCTTTTGTATTTTAAATACTGCTGCAATAAACATTCTTGTTTCTGCCTTTTTATATACATATGTCATAATTTCGGAGGGATAGATGCCTAGGAGTGGAATCACTGGACAATGGGACATGACAGAATCTTCCAGTTCTATTTTTTTTTTTTTTTTTTTGGTGGTGGCACTGAGGATGAATCCAGGGCCTTCACACTGAGCTACATCTCCGGCCCCTTTTATTTTTTATTTTGAGATACAGTCTCAGTAAGTTGCTAAGTTACCCGGGCAGGGCTGGAGCTTGCTGTCCACTTGTTTCAGTTTCTTGGAGTGCTGGGCTCACAGGCGCGCCCCACCACATGCTGTTTCTTTACTCTTTTTGATTTTCGTTGTCCCCAATACATTAACAAGTATTTTTATATTTGCCGTTTGAACTTCTTTAAGTTCTCTGGTTATATCCTGTGCCAATTTTTTCTATTTGTAGATATGTGTGCTATAAATATCTTTTGCCAAACTGTGGCTTGTAGTTTCACAACGTTCATAGTGGCTTTTGATAATTTTTCTTTTTTGTTTC
This sequence comes from Dinomys branickii, assembly GCA_004027595.1. Taxonomy (NCBI): domain Eukaryota; kingdom Metazoa; phylum Chordata; class Mammalia; order Rodentia; family Dinomyidae; genus Dinomys; species Dinomys branickii. The sequence continues at coordinate 13,586 of PVLD010023274.1, read as the reverse complement.
TCCTGTTAACGTCATTATCAAGAATGCTTTCCTTGTCTCAAAGTTATAAATATATCCGCTTGTGTTTTATTCTAAAGTTAAAAGATTTGCTTTTCCTACTTAGGTATTTAATTCATGGGGAATTAACTTTTGTGTTGGGATCAACTTGTGCCCTCATATAATAATAAAGAATTATCCTAGTATCACCTATTAAATCCTTGGCTCATATACCTATATAACCCAAAGCCCCATTTAAGATACAGAATACTGAAGCTGCGGTTGTTGCACAATAGTAGAATACATGATTAGTATGTATGAGGTCCTGAGTTCAATCTCCAGCACCAAGCAATAACAACAGCAAAAGATACAGAATATAATAACTCCAGAAACTCCCTCCTACCCCTTCCCAGTTAATCCTCAGTCTGAATAATAATTCTTCTGCTTAAAAAAATACTAATAATTTTTTTCAGTTATGGGCTTCATTTACATGTTATCAAGTAGTACATATTACTTTATATAAAGTTTATTTCATTCAGCAAGGATGTTTCTGAAATTTCTCCATGTTTATGTGTGTATCAGTTCATTCCATTTTATTACTGAGCAGTATTTTATTGGATGAATAGGCCATAGTTTGTTTATTTATTGTTTTTACTTTTAGAAAAAAAATTGGATTAATGCTAAATTCACCAAAGTTGCAAAGATGATGCAGAGAGCTGTCGTGCAACATTTATTCAGTTTCCCAAAATAATTGCATACTGTAGAACTATAATATCAAAATTAGGAAGTGGGCATTAGTATAAGGCATGTGGGTGTGTGAATCTATGTCATTTTATCACGTGTGTAGATTTGTGTAACTACTATCACAATCAAGTTACAGAACTATTATATCACACAGAAATCCTCTCTCCTCCCCTTCTATGGTGATGCCACCCTCCCAGAGCCTGTAAACTGCTTATCTGTTTCTGTATGATTTTGTCATTTTGAGATTGTTATGCAAATCCCATCATGCAATATACATACATATTTTCTGGAATGGACTTTCCTATTCAGCCTAATGCTATAGAGTCCGACCAAGTTGTGGACATCACCAGTTTGCTCCTTTATATTGCTGAGCAGTAGTCTGTGGCATCAGTATACCGTGGTTTGCTTAACCTCTGTTGAGCGATAGTTGGGTCTTTTGAGTTTTTGGCTTTATACATAAAACTGCTTTATACATTTGTCTACTGGTTTTTGAGCGTCCTACACATGTATCCATACATTCCTGGGTAACTGACTAGGAATGCAGTTACTGTATGATGCAGAATTCCATGTTTAGAGTTTTTGGGTTTTGTTGTCTTTCTAATAAACTAGCAAAATTTTTTCTAGGGTGGCTGTTCTTTTCTGCATTCCCATAAGCAATAATGAGAGATCCAGTTTCTCTACAGGTTTACTAACATTTCCTGTTTTCACTCTCTTTAACATGTCAGACGCCCTACCCAGTGTGCAGTGATACCAGACTGTGCTCACGCAGCTTTTCGGAAATCGCTGGCGATGCTGGACATCTTTTCAGGCACCATCTCTTTTCTACTCACTTTAGTTTTGTGGAGAATTTTAAAAATGTTCTTTTTATATTGTAGATATGATTCCTTTGTCAGATATATGGCTCAGATTAATTTCTCCCAATCTGCATCTTGCCTCTTCATCTTTCTAACAAGTCTATTCATAGAGCAAAGATTTTTAATTCTGATGAAATCCAAGAGATCCATTATCTTCTTGCATGGATCTTCCTCTGAGAGTCATGTTTAGAAACTCATCACAAAGTCCTGATGTCTTGATTTTCTTAGGGTTTTTATGGTTTACATTTACAGCGGCTAACTTTTGCAGGAACTGTGGAGGTTCAGGTCATAGTTCATATTTTAATCTGTGGATATCCAGTTGCTCCAGTATTATTTGTTGAAAATGACTATTTTTCTTCATTGAATGGCCTTTATGTCTTTGTAAAAATCAGTTGTTTCTGCCTCTTTGTGTCTGGGTTTTCTCTTTTGTTGCATTGGTTTATGTGTCTATCCTGCCAGGATCAGTCAGTCTTGACTACTGTAGATAGATAATGTCTTGCAGTGAGAAACAGTGATTCCTTTTATTTTATTCTTTTTCAAAGTTGTTTTTAGATATTCTTGATCATTCTATTTGCATATACATTTTAGATTATTCTTATCTATAATCTACAAAAATATTTTTGGGATTTTGATAAAAATGAAGTGAAACCTGGACATCAATTTGAGAATTGACCTTTTCACTATGCAGACCCTCCCAGTTCATGAACACTGCATATTTTCCCATGTATTTAATCTTTGATTTCCTTTACCAGCATTTGCAGTTTTTACCATCTAAGTCCTACACAGGTTTTGTTGGATTTACACTTAAGTATTTCATTTAAAAAATATTTTAAAACAGTATTGTATTTTTAATTTTGGTGTCCATGTGTTCATTACGAATATGTAAGAACACAGTTTCGTATATTGTATCTTGTGACTTTGTTGAATTGACTACTTAGCTCTAAGGCATGCTTTTGTAGATTCTTGTGATTTTCTACGCAGGTGTTCATGGTATGGGCAGTTAGAGAGTATTATTTCTTCTTTTACAACCTGTATGTGTTCTGTTTCATTTTCTTGTCTTACTGTACTATTTGGGGTCCCAGTACTATGTTGAATAAGTTATATGAGGAGACATCTTGCCATGTATATTTCTGGTGGAGGCTGTAAGAAGTTACTACAAATTTGGTTGCTTAGAACAACAGAGATATGTTCTTGCATATGGTGGTGCATACTGGACATCTCAGCTGTTTTGGAAGCTGACGTAAAAGGTTGCTTGAGTCCAAGAGTTTGAAGGAGAAGAATATGTTAAAAAGTCAACCTCTCCAAGACTGGGAGACCAGATGCTGGAGTATAGCAATTTGTGAAAAAGAAAAAGGAGAAAGGTGAATCTCTGAGACCCAGGAAAGTTCTAGGGGGTGAATTGGATTCCAGTGTTGTAGTCAGGATTTACAAGGGGAACAATTATATACAGGACACACAATTTATAGGATTATTTTATAATAGTCACCCAAAGAGTCATATACAAAGAGAGTGCAGGAAATCTGTCCACACACTAAAGACAAAAAAATCCAGCCAAGGGCCTAGATCCTATGGCAGTGTCCTGCATGAGTCCAGTTGAAGACTTAGAGCCTGTAACAATGCCCCACATGAGTCCAACTGGAGGCCAAGAGCTCATGACAATGTCTCATGCAGGCCTGTTTCAAGATTCTGTGCTGGGAAGGCCCAAAGGTCATTGGTGGCAGCAAGAAAGTCGGTGCCACTGGGATGAAGGATCTGTGCTAGCAGGCTGAGGGATCTGCACTGGAAACAGGAAGTGATGCTCAAAGTAAGAATGAGAGCTCCCCTGAAATGTACCACAGCCATCTTCAGTGACAACAAGGTCCTGAGCTCCTCTGATGATGAGAACAACCAAGTCTATATGAGGAAAGTCAGCATGACAAGCTTCTCCAGGACACTGAACAGTGCACCATCTTCTACTCTACAGCCATGAAGCATTGCTTAAAGTAAGGACCAGAATTCTCCCATAGTGAACCATAGGCATTCTCAGTGATAACAAGATCCCAAGCTCTTTAAACAATAACAGCCACATTCATATCAGGAAAGCCAGCATGACAAGGTCCTTCAGGAGAACCAACAGCTCTCTAATAGCTTCTTTTCTTCTCCAGATTTTCTTTTTATTTTGTGGGCAACAATCCTCAGGTGGACCCTCCACACCTAGTACCATGTGGGTTCAGTTCAGCTGGGTGTTACTAGTTGACCACCAGTTGTCAATCAACCATACATAGGAGAGTGAGGTGATGGATCTTAAGGGCAGAAGAAGGAGTTGGCAAACTGTGCTTTTCCCCGACTCCTGCTTGATTGACTAACTGTGTATTTTCCCTGACCCCAAGCTTGTCACATGAGAGGGGAGGCTCGAGCTTACATAGGTGCAGCGATGGCAGAGAACCCTGGAGACCTCCAAGGAGAAATGCATCAGTGAGCAGACCAGTGGATGCAGTGGGTTGCTGCAGCTGGAGAGTGAATCCATTCCAATGTCCCAAGGAGAGGGTGATTGAATGGATGTCATTTTGGGGTGGGGCCAGCTGAACCTGGGACTCAGCAGTTTTGGGTTGGCTCCATCTCAGGGCTCCATCTGAGTGAAGCACAGTCTTGGGAGATGCTTAGGGTTAGGGAGCTGACATCAAGCCAGCCAGAAACACCCACAGTGTTGTGGGCTGAACAACTTGAATCACAGGCCCAAAGCCAGAGACCAGCATCAGACTGAACTACTGTGGAGCTGAACCAGCAGCCCACATTATTCCTACTTCAGGTTTGTTGGGATTGCATCGTACCCTACTCTAATACTACAATAGGTTTGCTTGGATTATACAATACAGATCTGGGCTCTGTCTGTCTTCTTTATCTATGTATGTATCTATCTATCAGTGACAGGAGAGACATGCTCTGAAATGGACACCACCACAAAACTGTAGACTCCAGAAGACAAGCACAGACTTGAAGTCACAGATTTTTCTCTCTCTCCTTCTCTATCTCTCTTGTTCATGTGTTTTTAAATTTTACATTCTTGTTTTTCATGAGTGTGAACCTTGTTTTCAGTTTTTTTGTTTAGATTATTCTTTTTTTTCCTTTGTTTCCCTGCTGTCTTCTTCACCAGCCTCCAAAAGCTTAGATAATCTTCCTTTATTTTATTTTATTATTTTTTTTGGCTGTACTGGGGATCGAACTCAGGACCCTGCGCTTGCTAGGCAAGCGCTTATTCCACTGAGCTATATCCCCAGCAATCTTCCTTTATTTTTTAACTGTGTTTCTAATTTATTTTTCTTCCTTTGTTTCTATATATTTTTCCTCCAATTTCTTTTAAGCTTTCTCACTAGAGGGTAAAATTATTCAATTGAAGGAATATTTAATGTATGTAAATTTATGGTTTGCTTTATATTTTGTAATATACCTATACATTTGCTCACATGGTTAAAAGTGGCAAATGAATAGTTACCACAGTCTATCATTTTCTAAGCTGTGGTAGATACTATTACTGATTTTACTACTTTAGCCAAGGTGACATAGTTGTTCTTATATGCCAAGACCAAGATTGTCTGAGGGTCATGAGCAATGCTATAGTCCAGTACCAAACAACCAGGGGGTAGGGCAGATAGGCACCAACTTCTCATCCCTAATAAATTGAAGAGATAGGATCATATGAAAGACTCAAAAGCCAAACTCCAGATACACCTAGAAGACATCTCAGGAAAGTAGTCACTTCCTAAGGAATTCTTGATATGAGTGATAAAGCTACCTACCATAAACAATTTACAAGCTGCAAAGCAGAAAATAAACTAACAGAAACAAAAACTAAATAAAAAGACAGAGAAACAAGATGCAACACAGACCTCTAGCTCACTGAAGGCAAACCCAGGAGACAATGAAGTGGAGCAACTGGGAAGCTACCCACTTGAACTCTCTGAAATGGTAACAGTGGAAGTAACAAAGCACATGAAGGAGACCTAGAAAAAAATCAGAAATAATTTTTCAGATAACTAAAGAGATGATGACCATAATGGAAGACATGATTAGCTAACCTAGAGTAGACACAGGTTTAAAAAACTAGAGGAGCTTACAAAAATGATGGAAACCATGAATGCCCAACATTAGAAAGAAATGGCATCCCAGAAACAGATTCAAATGGATAGCCAGAGGATTAAACATTGAAAGTATAAGCAACAGAATCAGAAAATGTGAGAAGAGAATATCACATCTAGAAGACAGATTTGCAGTTAACAATCAGCAAAAGAAAGACTTCTTAAAATAGCAGGGACCATAAACATCAATCCAACAGTTGCTATAGGATGCAAAGAAGAACAACATAAAATTGATAAGAATCAATGAAAAAGCAAGAGATAGTGCAAATGACTTAAAAACTCATTTAAAGAATAATGGCAGAAATCTCTTGAAACATGGAAAAAGGATTTGACATACATATAAATGAGCATATAAAATTCTAGTTAACCATGATTGCAAAATGAATCTACACCAAGGTATATAAGAGTCAAGATCCTACAAACTCAACAAAAGAATAGGATAGTAAAAGCTGTTAGAGAAAAGAAACAAATCACCTATAAAGGAAAACCTATCAGATTCACAGCAGACTTCTCAGCACAAATCCTCAAATCAAGAAGAGCTTGGAGTGAAGAATTTTAACCCCTAAAAATAACAACCTACACAGATTGATATATTGCACAAAAGTATTTCTCAAAATTGATGGAGAAATAAGATACTTCCATGACAAAGAACACCAGAATAAATTCATGACCATGAAACCAGAACTACAAAATATTCTGAAAGATATTCTAGAAAGAGATAATAAAGACTACAATATTGAACTAAATAGAGTTGATCCACCAGTCAAGGCAAGCAATTAAACAGAGGGGGAAGAAAGGGAATCAACAATAGGAAAATAATATGACAAGGATAAATTAATACACATCATTCATAACCATCACTGAAAATGGTCTCAATTCACCAATAAAAAGAAATAGACTGGCAGAATTGATTAAAACAATGATGCAACAATATACTGCATATAAGAAACAATATATATTAAACTCAAAAAGAAATTTATAAACTGAAAATAAAAGAATGGAAAACAATACTCCATGTGACAGGAACCCATAAAAAAGCAGGGGTAGACAAAGTAGATTTCTATTCTTCTATTCTATTCTATTCTAGTCTTTGCAGATAAGAGTTTTCAAGCCAAGACTGTTAAACAGAGACAAAGAAGGTCACTACATAATTGTTAAGGGAACAATTCAACAGGAATAAATAATAATCATAAATATATATGCACAAACACGAAAACATCAAATTATATAAAACAAATATTAATGGACATAAAATATCAGATAAACATTAATAAAATTGCAATGGAGGACTGCAATATTTCAATGTCACAATTTGACAGATCAACTACACAAAAATTCAGTAAAGAAATATCAAAATTGAACCAAACCTTTGAATAAATGGGCTTAGTAGCCATCTAAGAATGTTCCACCAACATTACAATACACATTCTTCTCAGCTGCATATGTGACTGTTATAGTTGATACATTGTGTCAACTTGGGGGGTTTAGAGGTTTTGCTGAGTGACTCAGGAGGAAGCTGGGGTGCTTACTTTGTATACATCCTGAGCCTGTGGAAGAGGAGGGCATGGAGACTGTGTGAGAGGTTCATGACCCCTGGGTGGGGGTAGTCTGTTTACAATACAAGGGAAGGAAAGAGGCTGCTTACAGCCATTCCTCCCTTTTGCTCTTGTGGTTTCTGCTGTGCTCTGCTGCCCTGAACAGTTTGCCCTCTGCCATGTGCCATTCTGCCTCAGAACCAGCAAAGTATGGACTGAAACCTTCACAAACTGTAAGCTAAATAAAACCTTTCCTTCCTCCATTTTGGGCATTGGGTATTTTGTCTCAGCAATGAAAGAAAAGTAACCAAGACAGTGACTTTCTCCAAATCAGACCACATGCTAGCTCAAAGAACATGCCTAATTACGTGCAAAAGAACTGAGATAATCCCTTGCATATTATCAGACCATAGGACAATGAAATTGGAAATGAATGGCAAAAGAAACTATAAAAACTACATAAACACATGGGAATTAAATAATACTGTCCTGAACAACCAGTGGGTCACAAATAAAATTAAAGAAATTAGACAGTTTCTACAATTAAATGACAATCCTTATGTAACATGAGAGAATTTATGGGACACAATAAGAGCAGGCTTACAAGGGAAATTGATACTGCCAAATTCCCACATCAGAGCTAGCTGAATAAACAATCTAATGTTGAACCTCAAGCTTCTAGCAAAAGAACATTAAGTCAAAACCAATGTTCATACAAGGGAGGAAATTATAAAGATCAGAGCAGAAATTAATACAACTGAGAATAAGAAAACAATACAAAGAATCAGTGAATCAAAAAGTTGGCTCTTGGAAAGATTAAATAAAACTGATGAACGCTTAACCAACCTTATTAAAAAATCCATGCAATTAGTAAGGAACAGGGTGAAATCTCAACAGATCCTACAGAAATCCAGATCATCAATACCTATTTTGAGAACATTTATTTTAATAAGGTGGAAAATATAGAAGAAATGGGCAGATTCCTAGGTACATATGAATTCCAAAACTGAATCAATAAGATATAAAATTTCTAAATAACCCAATATCAGTCAATGAAATTAAATATGCCATCAAAAAACTGCTAACAAAGAAAAGCCCAGATTCTGATGGATTCACTGCTGAATTCTACAAAAAGTGTAGAGAATACATAGTGCCCCTACTCCTCAAACTCTTTAGGAAATTGAAAGGAAGAAATACTCCAAAGTCATTCCTGGAAGCAACCATTGCCTTGATACCAAAGCCAGGGAAGGATCCAACCAAACAAGAGAACTCCAGGCCAATCTCCCTAATAAACATAGACACAAAAATCCTTAATAAGATACTGTAACACAGAATGCAGCAAATCATGAAGATTATATACAAGGACTAAGTAGTTTTATCCCAGGGATACAGGCATGGTTCAATATTCACAAATCAATAAATGTAATACATGATATTAAAAGAGCCAATGAGAAAAACCATAGGATACTCTCAATAGATGAAGAAAAAATATTGGACAAAGTCCAACATCCATTCATGATAAAAACCGTACAGTAAATTGGAATAGATGGTCTTTATCTCAATCTGATAAAAGTCACCTATCACAAACCACCAATATCATGCAAAATTGACAGAAACTGAAAGCTTCCACTGTAAAATCAGGAGCAACACAAGGATGTCCACAGTCACCACTCTTATTCAATATAGTTCTGGAAATGTTAACTGGGGGCAATTAGACAAGAGAAAGAAATAAAAGGAATAAGGATAGGAAAGAAAAAAGTTAAATTATCATTACTTGCAGATGACATGATGCTCTACATAGAAGCCCCCTAAAATATCAAAAGATTTCTAGACTTAATGACAAGATTCAGTAGCAAAGCTGGATACAAAGTCCACACTCAAAAATCAATAGCATTCCTGTACAAGAATAACAAGTCCATTGAAAGGGAAATTAGGGAAATAACACCCTTCATAATAGCATCCAAAAAGTTAAATACCTAGGAATAAATCTGACAAAGGAAGTAAAAGACCACTACCCTGAGAACTACAATACTCTGCAAAAGGAGATTAAAGAGGATATCAGAAGATGCGAAAATATCCTTTGCTCTTGGATAGGAAGAACCAATACAGTGAAAATAGCTGTACATCCAAAATTGTTACACAGATGTAATACAATCCTGATTAAAATTTCAACAGTATATCTCACAGAATTAGAAGAAACATTCTTAAAATTCATTTAAAACCAGAAGAGATCTGGAATAGCAAAGGCAATTCTGGGCAATATAGGCAAGTCACGGGTATCACAGCCCCTAACTAGAAACTGTACTGCAAAGCTATTGTAATACAAAGGGCATGGAACTAGCAAAAAAATAGATCTGAGGTTTAATGGAACAGATTAGAAAATGCACAAATAACACCAGACATACTCAATCATCTTATCTTTTTAAATTTTTTTTATTTTAAAGAGAAAAGAACAAAAACAAAATAACAAAATCAAAGACAAAAACAAAGCAACACAAAAATAATAACAGTGATACAGAATTTCAAAAGAAGATGATAGGAAATTAATAATGGTTGTTGTATTACATATTATCTTCAAAGTAGTTGCTCAGATAACCAGGAGATGATCGTGGAGATGACAACCTGGCCAGAGGGAGGAGGCAGAGTACCTCGGGGCCCGTTAGATTTTGAGCTCTGGGCCCTCCTCATCAGAGTTCAGTCTTGCTTCCAGTGACCACCTTTGTCGTCAGGGTACTGTGTGTGTGTGGGGGGCTGTTAATGCAGTCCCTCTTTAGGTGGCCTGGATTTTGGCAGCAGTAACAGGTGAGGTTGGTAGTCATCAAACTCTTCTTGGAGCCCCCAAAAATCATACTTAGGGTATGTAATTTTTAAGGCCACAAAAAGGCAACCACTTTTTGGTCTCTTCCTCTCCTTGGCATTCTCCCAGTCTCGATTATAGAATACTAAGGAGGTAGTTTTTACTAAAGTATCAAATGAGCTATGTGGAGCAAAAGCTGTATTTTGTAATATTTTCTTAATATCTGGGGCTGACTGGGTAATAAACATGTCTCTAAGTATGATCTGTCCTTCTATTTAATCAGAAGCTATGGACATACATTTTCACTGAGAGAAAGAGACATATGAACACGAACAGTCTCATATGGGTTATAATTATACTTTAAGCATAAATAAGAATTCTTAATGTAAAGAAAGTTTTGAACATAAAACAATTCTAGTGATTTTTCTCTCTTTTTTAGAGTGTGATTCTAGTTGGAAAATGGCATCATAGTTAATACTTCCGTCTGTATTCCATTTTGGCTCTAGGGGTAGGTAGGCCATGAGTGTGTGTAGAAAAATTTCAAACTCTTATTCAACACATAAGGGTTGAACATATTCCAGTGCTCAAGAATGCATTCCAAAGGAGTGAGAGACTTCAACATTGAGCCCCCCATATCTGAACTGAAAAAAGAAATTGGGTATCTCCTTTCATTTCTATTTATACCATCATGGTATCTGTCAAGTGGATTCCCCTTCAGGGCAGGTGGTTGCCATCTGGAGAGAGAGCAGAAGACAAAATTCATCCAGCCTATCCACCACGAACTGGTGCATCAATTCATCTTCCCAGGGAGCTGGTGAACTTACTCCTATAGGACACTTATAAGCACAGGTTACAACTGGTTCCAAATGTGACAGTCATGTTTTAAAGAATGAAGCATAACTTTGTAATAAACTATTGCTTTTGTTTTTTGAAAGAGAGAATATACTAAAAATGAGCTGGAAGTAGAGCACTACTTAGGCTGTGAAGGCGGTTACCTCTAGAGATAGATAGAAGCAGCATTTGACCGGAGAAATTCCACTCTAGGTCCTAGGGCAAAGAAATCTCTAAGACACTTGTGTTATCCATCTAATCACCCAGGCAACCTTTCCCTGAGCAGGACAAGGCTATGTTTTATTTAAATTTTTATATCTTTAAAATTCACAGGTTACTTCAGTCTAATTTCTGGAAGAAAGGGTATTCTAAGGAGAAGGTGGTTTTAAAGTTAACTCCCAACAAGTTGGAGAAAAATTGGGATTTCTGGCTTAATAGCAAAGAGAAAAATTTATGATAAATAAGTGGAGATTTTTCTATGGTCAGGAGCCAGTTTCCACTGAGGAACTTTTGGGTATCTGCCAGAGAGAAGCCCTGGCCATAATCCCTCAGTTGTTCTCAGTTTCTATTGATCCAGGAAACCAGAGATCAGTCTCTGAAAAGGAAGATTGTCTTTTTGGTTAACATTCTATTGGCCATTGCTTTCAGTGAGGATTCACAAAATATACTGGGGAAACCTGACCTCTGCTTTAAGAGTGGCAGTTACCTCTAAGAACATTTAACTAGCTGGCAAACATTTAATCACTGTCAAAGTTCTATAAGGGATAGATAAATGCCTGAGCAAGGTCATTACCTAGCATCTTATAAGTTTATAGTAAAGGTTTTAAAGTTCACAACTTATAATCAAAGTATTTTCTCCTATGCATGTAAATGACAATTAGACCTAGGAGTGGAAAAGGAAAGATTGGAGATCTTCTTTTTGGCTAAATGTGTTTTGGTCCCATAAGTGCGGTGCTCTGGAAATAGCTCCTGGTTTTATACAGAAGTCAGTTCTTTCCACTGTGTCTTGGGTTCAGACTCCTGAGATAAACCTTCCCAGAACATTAATCTGGGACTTCACTTTTATGTGTGTTCTCTTGGATGGGCAAAAGTCCAGTGTCTCATCTGATCCACAGACAGGGCATATATCCCTCACCTAAGGTGACTTCCCTTTCTTTGGCATTAGCAAGTACTCACTTTCTGTGGGCTTCACTTAGTTGTTGGATAAGAGGAAAAGGATGCAATTGTTTAGGGTTCTTGCTCTCTAGTCTTACATGTCTATAAAAAAGCAAAGTATAACATGGAAGGAACAGATTAGAAGTAAGGCTAGAGATAGGAATTCTCCTGTCGTGCTCATGGTGAGTTATAGAGACAATTTGCCCCTGAGTTGTCATTCTTAGGCTGGAAAGGTAAGAATAGGGAATTTCAAGAGCTAAGATTTCCTCCTGACCAACAGAAGATCAGACCAGAAAGGAAACTGAAGCAAAACAGGATTGACATTTCCTCTGTCACCCTTTAACTGGTGGAAGAAGTCCTGTGTTTTCTTATAAAGGCATGTATGTTTTCTAAGAATAGATTGCTATTTGTTTGTATTTCCCCTTTGACCAAATAACTACACAGAAAGGGTTATGTGCTGATGACTGATAAATGCTGGATTTAAAATGTTACATATTTCTTTTCAGTGTAGAATTTCTCTGAGAAAGTAGGATAGCAAGAGCCAGAGATTGGGAAGTATTGCTCCAAAATAGTAGAGTTTTTCAAATAACAGTACATAACTCATTAACCATATATCATAAAATTGGTTTAGGTTGCAGTTAGCTTAGAAGAACATCTAGTCTTTAGTCACCCTACCGTTCATATATAGTAGAAGATCAGAAATTATCCCTCCTAACTGTAATTTTGTACTCATTCCTGAACCTGCCCCATCCTTTCACCTTTCCCCTCCAGCCCCTAGGAACCACCATTATACTCTCTATTTCTATAAGATCAACTTATTAGGATTCCACATATGAGTGAAATCATATGACACTTCTCTTTCTCTGCCTAGATCATTTCACTTAACATAATGGGCTCCTGTTCTGCCCACATTATCATAAATAGTAGGATTCTTTTCTATGGTTGAATTGTATTACACTGTGGATATAAACCACATTTTCTTTATCCACTGTTAATGCACTGTTAGGCCAATTTCATATCTCTATTGTGAATAGCGCTGCCATGAATATGGAAATGCAAATGTTTCTTTGACACATTGATTTCATGTGCATACATATATACATATATACATATATATAAACATTTCAAAATAGCTTGAAGAGAGGATTTTGAATGTTACCACAATAAAATGATAAATGTTTGAGATGATGGATATGCTAATTACCCTGATTGGATCATTATACAACGTGAACATGTATCAAAACATCACATTTTACCCCATAAAGATGCACAATTATGTGTCAATTAAAAATAAAACCTAAAATGAGAAAAATTTTGTTTAGAAATAGGCTCAAGAGATGTCTAGATACACACATGTAATCTTGTTGCTTTATGATCTGGGCTGAAAAGCCACATCAAACAGTTTCTCCTGCATTTTGTCTTTCATAGTACATATTAAGTTTTAAATATTGTGTAGAAATTTTCATAAAATCGTATGTGGTAGTAACTTTGTTGTGTTACGATTCTATCATATGTACTAGTAGCATTATTTAGTGAAAATATGTTTCATTTATATGCACAGGTCATGATATAAAATATA